>MNCI01014056.1:0-14113 GCA_015680685.1 Gnetum montanum
GGACTACCACTAAGATTACCAAGCGCAGAATCCTGGAATACGCTATTAGGTTACCAAGCAGCCAATGCTCGTAATCAAGTCGTACTCATGCATTGCGACAAGCAGCTGATTTCTTGACTAGCCGTACACGTCCGTAGACGCTCGTAATCAAGTCGTACTTGTGCGCACTAGGAAAGTAGTAAATAAATAACAATAAATAAAACCACGTGCTGCAACGTTTATCCAATCAAGTTTGTCTTTATTGCCGTACACAACTTGGGTTCAAGTTACAAGCTGCTCGAATAAAGAGTCGTACACTCTAGGACTCCTACTGCAGGCACATGGGAAAAATTCTAACTCTGGAGTGATCAATCTGCCAGAGCTTCGCTACTTCTAGCCAGGATTTTGAAATGAAGGGAGTGCCGCCTCTTATTTATAGATATGGCGGCGGACCGCGATATCACGTACGCGATATCGCAGGGGAAGACGCGATATTGCGGCACAGCAGGTCACGTCTCATCACTTATCTCCTAGTAACGCAGAATGAGTACGACTTAATCATGAGCATTTAAGTGTGACTACTTGGTAACCCAGTAATGTACCTAGGCCATGCGCTTGGTAATCCCAGTGGTAGTCATGCACAAGGTCCAAGATGTGTGTGGATGATTAAGGAATGGATGATCATCGCACTTAGGCTAGTTTAGATTCTCTCTCATCCTCTCTCCTAGCTTAGTTGACATTATTTACCATCATACACAGGAGTAGCATTAGTGTAGGAACACATCATACACCTTATTCTAGACTAAACCATATGTGACAAAGCTAATACTAGTCTAGGTGGGAAGACAGTGAACTGCAATCTACGAGCAATTGTCTGGATACCACAACTATCAGACGGATAGTATCTTAGCCTTGGAAATTAGTAGATAGACTAGTTAATCAAATAAGGCTATTAATTGGCTTGCAATCCTTTGGTTGATGCACACCTCTCACTTGTAAATGTGAGAATGATACAAACCAAGGTAATTACTTAGCCCTTTCTAACAATAAAAGAATAATCATTATCCCTAGTACTATAAAAAATGAGGTGTTAGCCTAGTAGTAAGATTCTTAACTTAAAAGCTCCAAGTCAAGGGTTCAATTCTAAAGAAGGCCTACAACAAAATCTTATTGTTTCGGATAATTTTTGCTAATGGTTAGGAATGAACATTAATGTGTAAAAAACCAAAATTATAGTTCAATTAGAACTTTACAACTTAGCATTATCCACAAGAATTGAACCTCTAACTTGGAGCTTCCAAATCAAGCATCTTACTATTAGGATAACACCTCATCTAATTCAGGATGAGAGCTACACCATCAGCATACAACAATAAGGTGACAAAGTGATCATTAATCTTAATAGACCTTGTTGGAATTTTTTGCATCACTACTGAAGTTAATCACTAAAAATACCAAAAAGTTTAGGCGAAGAGAACAACCTTGTTTCATCCCAATATCACTATGCAATAAAACATTTCTATGGAAGTGGTGATTTGTGATTTATATACATACTCCTCTTGGTAAATACTTTGAATAGTAGATGGAGGAGTACCTCTATATTGTAATTACTTCCACAATTTGCTTTGAATAACTAAATCATATGATTCTAAGAAATGCACAATACTAACAAAACTTCTTTTTATTAATTCATTTTACACACTTAATAAGATATTTGAATGTGATGAGGTGATCAATATTAGTATGGTGATGTCTAAACCTAAACTCCTCATAAATTATTTTCTTATATATATTTTCCAATGTTCATCTCATGAATATATCCTAGAACCTTAGCAAACATATTACTATAGTTATTTAAATAGTATAGATCTCTTCTTTTTTTCTTTTTTGAAGAGCAAAATAGCTTTATTAGTGCACCATTCATTATCTAAAACAATTTGGAGAACATGGTTTAGATTTCTTTAAATTGTCTATCATACCAAAGCTCCTTTCAAATCAACATTTCTTCATATAGTCTTGTTGCATCAATTGCTTTACCCAAGGTTAGTATTTTGATGCTCTACATAGTATCCTCAAGGGAGATGAAAAGGTTATCATTGTCCTAATAGCTCACCATTCCCTTGAAATAAATTTTGATAAAATATAGAATATTAAAAAAGGAAAATTTCAATTTTAATCTTTCCTTTTGATGAAACAACTTCCAGAAATTTCTTGGCTCTTTCTTGATCATGTGAAAAAAAAAAAATAGTTTGTCTCTCTTTAATGAACTATCTCTTTTTATTCCAAATCAAAATTTTATAAAGCTTGATAACTATTGGAGATTTTTGCATTTTTAATTTAAGTCTTACTACCATACATTTAGAATCAAACCCAGTCATACTTTTCTAAAAACTTTTGTGCTACTACCAATAAACTTTTTGCAAGTTTTACATTAGGATTCTAGCACTTTGAGACTTCCTCTTGAATATCTAACCTAACTTTGTTTGTTATCCTACATAAAATTTACTTTCTCTATTATCTAACATGCTATAAATTCATCAATAGGCTAAAACAAAGTGCTCAATTGTTAGACTCAATCACCTCATCATATACCTCAAAGTGTTTAATATAAGCCAAACTCTTGATAATGGTAATCATAAAATCAATGCATGTGGAACCTCGTAGTCCTATAAATGTGTAATAACTAGAATTGGAAATTTTGGTCAATCCATTAAGAATTTCAAAATTTAAACCTTAACCCCAATCCAACAAATTTTACCTCTATGATTGACTTGTGTATCTTAAGAAAAATTTTCAATCTACATTATTCTCATAATCTAAATATTCATGCTAATTCTAAAAGGGTACTAAGATTTGTTCAAGCCAAACCCTAGCATTAAAATTTCCACATACGCAAATTTTTCCCATCTAAGGAAAAGTAGCAATGCCCATCCCAAGGCTTTAAAAAGGGGTTCCTTGAAAAATTTTGTTTATCATAAAAGGTAGCTTCTAAGTGAGCAAAATAATAAAAAGCTAAGGAAAAATGACCTTCTCATGAGCTACTCAAATCAAAATATATTACTGAAATTCATATATTTTTCCAACTATTATATATTATTGTATGGTACTAGGAATCAACATTATCATACCATTAGAAGGTATTTCACATTCACTTTTTTTATAAGGAAAGGAAAAAAATCAAAAAAACCTAAATATAAAGGATCACGAGAGTTGTCTTTGTGCCACATTTCAATAATCCCAAAAATATCAAATTTATTGAAGAAATAAATATTATGCAAACTAATAATCTTATCTGTTACGAATCCATCAATATTCAAAAAATCACAACGTAGGAATTTTAATCACTATTTATGATCTATGATAATTGCAACACATTTGTCACTAAGATAAGAAAATTTTCCTTCCTCTCTTGCCCTTTTCACCTTCTTCAATTCTTTAACATTTTTAGTATATTAAACGTCTTCATTTAGCTATAATTTTTTACCTCTTGATTACATTGATCATCCCATATTTTTGCCCTTACCTTAGCATCCTTGAATTTAATAATAGTATGATAATTTCTTTCTCCCTCTTGAGCTATTTTTACAACCTCCAATATCATTGAGATATCTTCAATCAAAATATCTTGCTTCTTTCTAAGTATGAGCGTAGATTTAATGTTTTTTCTCATTTTTTATCTTTTCTCCTCTAATTTTTATGAAATTATATTACTCACCGCTTATGAAGTATGATTCAAATTACTATGCTAGACTTGCTCATGTGAAGGAGCTATGTTACCAATCTTTGTTTTCAATGATCTAATTTTTTCAAGAACCTCTTTATGATAATTTTCCAAATGATTTGATAAAAGTTTCATTTGTGCAATAAAATTCTCCATGAGGGTTTTGATCTACTTTGTTCTTACGGTTATCATTTTTAATTCTTCTTTGAGGGTGTCCAAGCATTTAACTTTTGTTGCCATCATTCACATTTTGATTTTAAAATAGTAACTATTTTCATTATTCACTTCTCTTTACTTCCTTGGAAAAACAAAGAATCTATAATTTTAGATGCAACCTCTTCATTGTTTCTTGCATCTTCTTCATCAGCATCTAGATAGACAAAATAGCATATCCTTAATAAAATAGGTTTCATAAAATAAATGGTAGTTATTAGTGGTGAAGAATATTTATTGAAATATTAATTTTACTTTTCTTTTAAAATTTCACTTATAAAATATGAGAAACAACTACATGCTCATCTCTACACACTTCACAATTATTAATTTTTTTTATAGCTAACATAGCCTAAGTGCAAATCTGCTTAGCCTAAGTGCCTCAAGATTGCAATGATGGAAATTTCATAACAAATATACTTTATTATTTATTCAAAAAAGTAAGCACATGGCTCAAATATTCAAAAAGTATACAAGGTTTTTATTTTACAAAAATACAAAATTATTTTCAAGTTTCAAGGATCCATGTTTTACAAAACTAATGTACTTGTCATCCCATGTCTCTATTCTAGCATTTTTGCTAGCTACTTTGGACTCTCTACATTAATATGCAAGAGGAGTCAAAACCTCTTAACTAAGAAATGTTATTTTATTTTCTCTTCAAGGAACATATCTAAGTTGAATAGAGGTTTCTAATTAAATATTTAACAATGAGTTGTTAGCCTAGTGATATGTGTCTTGGCCTAGTGATGAGCGGCTAGGTATCCCTACGCCCAACCATACGAATCATGAGCGTTCACACGCAACCCGGTCAAATTCTATAGACTGTAAGTACTTAACATACACACCAGACTCTAACCAGTGGAACTTTGGGCTAGAATGGTCATTGTCTTCCTAATCTCACTTGTGATGTTCCGTTTACAATGGTTAAGTGAGACTAAGGCTAATGATTTTTATAGCTTTTCGCATATCTTTTGGTGGCTAATTTAAGGTATGAAAGGTAAGGAATAAACTATTATTTAATCTCTAATTATCCTAGTTTATATTCTAACTACTCCTAGCATAAGTATCTGGTCCCATCTTCCGAGCATGTTCTGAGCATTTCCTAACACTACTGGGTTACCAGACGTTAAGCGTCATTGGGCTTACCAAGTGTTTGGATTACGTTTGAGATGGTCGTACTTATGTCTTTTATGAACTACGAATGAACACTAACAATAAAAATTATAATAATGAAAACATAAATAATCAACAAGTAATTAATAAAGCATAAACATATTAAACTATTAAATGCATGAAATAACTAAGTCCAAATGCTGTAAGGTATGCTTGAATAGTTCGTCTTTATTACCGTCATGCCAATGGGCTTAGATACATCAATGCTCGAATAAAGATTCGATCACTTTTCTTACACCTGCTGCAGGCACTTGGAAAATATTCTATCTCTTATGGGAACAACTACAAGAGCTTCGCTACAACTAACTGAAAGATGCCTAAATGAGGCGGAAGGCCCTCTTATTTATAGGCCGAGATGGATGGCTGCATAAATGGGGCCACGTTGACGTAGGAAGGCCACGTCGATGGGCCCACGTCGACGTGGCCCAATCGATGCAGTGACTCAATGATACTTCATAGCACTAAGTTATCAACTTATTCAAATCTTAAGATGTACCTATGTTTCACTTATTTTAGGTTTCAACACCCCCAAATATGCCACAAATTTTTCAAAAATTCAAAAATTTTATATGTAATTCAACAATCTCTAAATCATAAGTATTTGCCACCCTCACTACTAAAAATATCTTGATAGTTATTAAAATAATCTTACTACTAATATTAGATTATCCTAGTGATCTAAGCAGTCCATAATAGTCAAGTCTTGACAACAGCCTCACAATTAACATCTTCAACAACCATGGCATAAATCTCAAGATGATAAGTCTTGACTATGTCTCACTTTACACTGTTAGATTCAACTAGTTAATGTCATGATCATGTCTCATTTTCCAATTGCACATGAACTTATGTATCAAGCTTGAAGGTAGAAAATCTATCAAAAGCCTTGTTCTCATCCAATGGACCCCACTAAGAAACATCACAACACTGCACGTAAATGAACATATCTCAAAGATTCATGGTTTCCACTATCAATTAAGCAAACTATGTCACCATATATATTATTTTATCATATTCCAAATTTCCAAAAGATTTTCAAAATAACCAAAAAGTTCTCTGTAATAGCCAAAATTCTCACATAATATTGTACATGCCAATGACTAATCCAATATATCATAAAATCCCTTGAAAAGCGAGTTAAACAATGATGAATATCTAAAATAAGTAATATTACATAATAAATAATGTTTATTGGACTTGATATTAGATCACTAATAAATATATTTTAGTTAATCGTTATCATTTATATTATTATATATCTCTTGAATGATATTTTTATACATTTTTATTTGTAAGCCAAAAACAAGGATTAAATGATCTCAAAGGAAATGTAATTGCACCATCATGTCTGGAACATTTAAATCAACTACTTTTAACCCCTTATTTGCCTAAAACAGATATCATACATGAAAGCTATGGCTAGTCAAAGTTTCCTATGAGTAGTACCCATTAAATCCACCATATAGGAAGAAAGACTCTATACCTACCATTACCATGTGAAATTTGGAGGGCAAATTCAACAATAAAGACTTGAGAAACATCCTTCTAGACATTGGAGACTTTGAGGCCATCTTCTCTAAAAGATGAAGATTTTGATACCACCTCATCTAGAAGATGAAGACTTTTTAGGTCCCCTTGTTGGCTACTTGTCCCCCACTAAATGTATTCAAAATGTACATAAATAAAAATGTTGGGTCTGTTCTCCCTAACACTTGAGGAAATATGAGATCCATGCTTCCTTGATATCCCATTACTTATTTCCCTATGGCAACTTTTGATTTCTCTTTGTATCTTTGTATTCTTGGTTTTATTTCATTTATATAAGCAGAGTTGGGAAATTCTTTCTTAACATTAGAGCGAGTTAAGAGGTCTCATCCATGCAAAAACCTTTTCTCAATATCTTTGTATGAGTTAAAGTTATGAAATTTCTTGAAATTCCTTTTTATTATTAATGAAATATAAGTTGGAGTCATTTATATGTTTTTGCTTTAAGTTAGAAAGTAGAAATGTTCTTTGGATGTACCAACAATTGATAGATGATAGATATTAATTGAGGGAGAAGTTGTAGTGTCAAGGGCAGAAGTAATAAGCTCTTGAGTTTACCATTTCTTCTTTATACATGAGCAATTATAGAGACTTATCTTTAGGAGTGCAACATTTGAGTAAGTCATGGATGACATGATAAACTAATGACATAATTGACCCAGTTGTAGAAGAGATCAACAAGTAAGGTTTCTAAAAATTCATCAAAATAACATAAAATGACTTGAATAATATTACAATAATTTTTCATATAAAAAAAGACCCAACATGACAAAATTTAGCAAAGTATTGGTGTATTTATTAAAATAGTAAAAGAATAGTGAATAATCAAGTGGTAGAGAAAAAGAGTAGAAAGTCCGTCATAAAGTATAATTGTTACATGAAAAGAAAAATAAAATAAAATTTCTTATAAAGTTGCTAATGCCTTTTAAATCTCCTTGTTAGCTTGTAATGAGCCATGATATCGAGACTGCGATATTAGATCCACGATATCGGGTCTACGATATTGGAGCCTGCCAAGCGATATTGGACATCTGATATCAGAACCTGTCTCATCGCCTATAAATAAGAGGCAGGTGCACTTAGTTTGGCAATAGGTTAGTTAGTTTTCTTAGTCCCCTACCCGAACTCTTGCAGTTTTTCCTTCTCAGAGTTAAAATTATTTCCGAGTGCTCGCAGTAGGGGTCATAAAGTAAACGGATCTTTATTCGAGCATTGTATACCTAAGCACACCTTGTGTCCAAAAATAAAGACGAACTTTGTGATAAGCCTTGCAGTATTCAAAATAGCTTATTTATTACCTTTAATGTTATTTACAGTTCTATAATGCTTTCATTGGTTAATTAATGTTGCTTTTGTTGATTTGTTAATTTTCAAAAGTAAGCACACTTAGTATGACCACTTCGAGCATACATGGAACACTTGGTAACCTAGTAACGATTAGTGTTTGGTAATCCCAGTAGTGGTGCACTGGTTCAGGATGTGTACAGNACTTGTATTCGTATGGTTCAGCATAGGGGTACCTTGCCGCTCATCATTGGCATCGTTGCCAGGGACTTTGTTGGTTGTGAACTAATCAAAACTTAGGAATCTTCCCATCATTGGAATGAACCCTTAGGGTTAGTTATTTTACAATCATCAAAAAAGAGTATTGCATACTGAATAATCAATCATGCCTCTTTATTCTTATGATAGTGCTTCACCACCTAAGTCCAACACAATGAACAATCAGAGGCGCAGTACACATGATGATCTGCCAGTGCCCCAACAGTTTCGCTTGGTGTACACTCATCTTGATGAGTACGTACTAGACTTTACCTTTATCCTCCACTAGGATGAACAGATGTGATGGCATGATTTAGAGGGTAACATAGTGTTACCTCCTAATGACTCAATCCCAAGCATGCTTATTCGTGCTCTCACACGAATTGGTATGCATCACTTACAATTGGAATTTGTTGTGCATGAATAAGATTTGAGGGATGATCAACCTACAGAGACACAATGCCAAAGGGACCAACAACAGGAGAGACATTACAAATCTATGAAGGTGAAGTGGTCTCAGGATGTCCCGTATGTCCTAAGTGAAAATGGGGGTGGTGAACCTACCTCTGGAGGTCTTCCATAAAACGATGTTCCTCTCATTGACTTCGGTCAAGGGGTTGTGTATTAGAATCTTCATTCAACTATCCATAACCTAGGTTCTGATACCAATGGACACAAAGGGTCCGAAAAAGGAACACGAACACATGATAAAGATGGACATTCTAATCGTAACCGCGACCGAGGCTGCGACCACCGAAAAGAAGGTAGCAGGCACTATCATGGTGCCAGTCCTCCTTCCTCTTCACCTTTATCATCTCCTTCACCCTCTCCTTCAAGATCTAAACACAGTCATAAAGGAAAAGAGCCTAAGGATAATGGTAGGAAAAATAGAGATCATAGACAAAGCAATTGAGAAAGGCGATGAGGACATTCTCTATAAACACAACACGAAAAAAGGGAGAGTAGGGAACAACATAGGCATCATAGACACCATAGATAGTATAATCATGATGAACCCCTACTTGCCACCCGAAGTATATTAGACATAACAAAGACTGTTAGAATCCCAACAAGGCACTAGAAAGATAGTAGGATCAAAATATTAGACATGAATAATATCTCATGATTTGAAGGGGGATACAATGCTAATCCTCAAAACCATCTACAAGCATTTCATGATGCATGTGCCTTACAAAACATAGAAAATGAGTGGCAAAAACTCAAGTTGTTTCCATGGACACTGATCAAGGAAGTGGAAAGCTGGTACTGATCCTTAGAACCGGAATCCATTCGTCGATGGAGTACCATGTTAGAACTATTTATTGATAAGTATCAAACATACTCCTACGTGTCCAACTTGCGTAAGCAAATACAAGGATGGAAACAAGGAGGACACAAACCCTTGGATGCTACCATGGGCCGATATTATGCATTATTACATCATTGCCCTAGCCATGGTTACTTGTAGAGAGAACAACTACACCATCTCATAGATGGGCTTAGGTAAAAAACACAAAGCCCAAGGAAGACTATCCGAGCTTAGAGCTTATCAAGTACAAAGATTGTTAGAGCAAGTTGCCAAGGAGGAAGGTGAGTTAAGGAAAAAAGAGAGTGCAGAGGAATACAACAGAGATCCTTCCCTCCAAAAGAAGGAAGTTAAATTTTGTGAGGATGAAGAAGAGTCACCACTTGAAGAGATGGTGAATAGGAAAACCTTGTCCATTCAAAAATTTGCATTAGAAGTATTGGAAAAGGTAGATCAAATGTGGAACTCCCTGATTTATAAATTCCAAACCATTCTAAAAATAGTAGAGGGGTCTAGAGAACAAAGTAGTGATTGAGAGAGAAGGAAAAAGAGAGAGGCTAAATATGCACATAACAAGGATAAGAACAAATTTTTTGTCATTGAAGAGGTTGTGGATTTAGATACAGATGATGATGGCGGATGTGAGGTATGTCAATATGACCATCCTAAAGGATGTTGCCTAGTAGTGTCACATCTACAAGAGTCTGGGGTGTATGCACTAAACCCACAATTAAATAGATGGCAAACACACTGAAGGCTACCTTATCCTCAAGGTAACCCAGGGTAGTTCCACCAACCCTTGACATATTATTCGAGTGGAACTCCACCATAACCAAATGAATAGTATCAACAATGGCAACACCTACAATCGTGAGGAACGACACCATCATGTCAATAGTACCCTTACCGTTAATCTAACCCGTATGGATACTATGTGCAGCAACCAATCTCTCCATGTGACTTCACTAGTCACGTCACTCTTTAGCCTTACTACCAAATCCACAAGTACTATAGAACTCCTTCTCCTAGGGGTGATGTTCCACAAATGTACTGTCCTTCTCATCCAACTACACCCCTTCCATCCTTAGCTCCATTGCCACCTGCTCCAGCTATGTAGGGTGAGATCCCTGACCAGCTGTAGCAACGTAATGCTACAATGGCTATCAACTCTTAACCTACTATTGGTTCAAACAACTGCATAAAGAAGAGAACTTTCTTTAGAACCAATAGTCAAACTAAGTCCTTACAACCACAAGCAACTAATTCTCTGAATGCCTCACCACCATTTGAATCTTTGGAACTTTCTTTGAACCAAAAACTGCATCCAATGCACATGGTCATGTTGACTCATGCCATCATCGATTGGATTAAAGCTAGCCATCTTCCTAGGAAATTCTCTAATCCTGGAAGTCCTCTTATATATGTGCAAATCGCTGGGAATGAGCTTTGTAAAGCTCTTTTGGATTCAGGTTCTAGTGTTAACTTAATCTCCCAAGAAATGTACAAAGCCTGGAACCTACCTCCACTTAAAAAGAGTAACATTTGTTTAGAGTTGGTTGACTAGTCCATCACTGTCTCACTAGGACTAGTGAAGGACATTGTCACCATTGTTTGTGGGTGGCCATATCCAACCGATTTCCTAGTGATTCAAGTCAACAAGTGTACGAGGGATTTTCCAATCATTATGGGAAGAGCATGGCTAAGCATAATTGATGCGTGCCTAGGAATACATGATCTTTCCCTAAAAATATGAAAGGAAAATATGTTCAAAAAGATCGAGAAGAAGAAAGTTCCATGCATTACATATAGTGACATAGGGTGTAATTGCATGCAGAAGTCTTGGTTTGTACAACATTTAACATTGCCTACATGCAACTAGCATGCAAAAATAACTAACATAGAAAGATGCCTGTATGTAGTAGTCACAAGACAAGAAGGTACTTGGTGGTTGACAGTTGAGCAAGAGAGAAACTCAACTCTATACATGGAACCAACTGAGAGCTTAACTTGTGCCTACATTGATAGCATGGATACATTAGAGCAAGTCCACCACCAACTTCCAAGTATTGACGCCAAGAATATCAACTGGGGAAAGTTGGAAATCCCTAACGAGTTTAAGCAAGAGTCCCTCAAGTTAAAATTTTTGCCCACTAGTATGGAATACACATTTCTCAAAAATGCAAAATTGGTAATCATTAACGCTAAGCTTGCTTCTCAACAAAAAGAAAGACTGTTGAAAATGGTAAACAATTGGTCAAAATCCTTTGCTTGGTCATATCCCGAATTAACCGAAATAGATGCTAGGATATGCCAACATACAATTTACACTGACCCCTCCATGAAGCCTCAACGACAACCACAAAGGTGATTGAACCCAAATCTAAAGCAAGTGGTTAAAGAAGAAATTGAATAACTTCTAAAAGCTAGGTTCATCTACCCCATTACTGATAGTGAATGGGTTAGCCCATTAGTCATTGTGCCTAAAAAGGAAGGTAAATGGAGGGTGTGTATAGACTTTAGGCTACTTAACATGGCAACATTTAAAGACCATTTTCCATTGCCATTCATTGAGCAAGTCTTAAATACCATTGCAGGTCATTGCTACTATAGTTTTCTAGATGGTTATAGTGATAAAATCAAATTCAAATAGCACCAGAAGACCAAGCCAAGACCACATTCACAAGTCCTTGGGGGACATTTACATATAAACAGATGTCATTTGGCTTGTGCAATGCCCCAGCAACATTTCAACATTTAGTTCTAAGCATATTTCAGTAGCAAATAGGAAATGGTGTGTAGGTTTTCATGGATGATTTCTATACCTATGGAGTAGACTTTGAGCAAACATTGGACCAATTAGAGCAAGTACTGAAATGATGTGTTGAAACCAAATTAAGGTTCAATTGGCAAAAAAACCATTTAATGGTCCAAGAAGGCATTGTATTAGGGTATAAAATTTCACAAACAAGGATAAAGGTAGATCCTAAAAAGATTAAAGTCATCCAAGGAATCACTCATCGACCTCAAATTGTAAAAGATATCCAGTCATTCCTTGGACATACTGGCTATTATAGACACTTCATTGAGAATTTTTCAAAGGTTGCAAAACCATTGGTCAAATTTATGAAAAAGAACATACCCTTTGAATCGACCAGGGAATGTGAGCTAGCTTTCCAAACTTTAAAATAGAAGCTCATAGAAACACCCATTCTACAAGCTCGTAACTGGTCCAAGCCATTTCATATAATGACTAATGCATCCAATTTTTCTTTAGGAGTCGTACTTACATAGTTAGATGACCAAAAACGTCCCTACTACATTCACTGTGCAAGTTGAAGTATTGTTGGTGCACAACTCAACTACATCACAACAGAAAAAGAGTTAATGGCTATGGTGTTTGCACTAGAAAATTTTAGGCACTATGCATTGGGCTATAAGATATTTGTACATACAAATCATAATGCAATTTAGTTCCTAATGAATACACCAATAGTGAGCCCTTGTATCATATGATGGCTCATGATCTTACAAGAGATTGATCTTACGATGATCAATCGTAAAGGCACTAACAATGTTATCGCTGATGATTTATCTTAGTTACGATGGGACAACAAAGAGGATGAATATCCAATTTTTAACTGCTTTCTTGATGAATTCCTCTTTGCAGGTGTAGTAAACAATCAATTAACCATAGAGACAAATTAGTATAGTAGCATTCTTACTTATCTCCTCAAATAAGAAAAACCACAAGGGTTAGAAGTTAAAAAGAAACAACAGTTTCTTCATTGAGCCAAATATTTCATGGAAATCAATGTACAACTTTATAAAGTATGTTCTGATGGCTTGGTCCAATGGTGTGTTCCCGATATAGATCAATTGCAAGTTCTCCAAGACACTCATGAGGGCCCTTGTGGGGGTCATTATGCTGGGGTATGAACCGCCATTAAAATCTTACTTGCAAGATATTATTAGCTACAGTATTCTGGGGCACTCATCATTTTGTCCAATCTTGTGAGTGCTGCCAACGTGATGGGGGAATGATTGCCATAATGGAGGGTCTGCAACAACATATTTAACCCTTAGAACTCTTTGACATGTGGGGAATTGATTTTATGGGGCCTATTACACCAATGTCCAATGGAAAAGCATACATTGTTGTTGCTGTTAACTATTTTACAAAGTGGGCAGAAGCAACCCCTATTATAGATTGCACATCATCTACCATGGCACGATTTGTTCAACAACAAATCATAAATAGGTTTGGCATGCCTCATGTACTTATTTCTAATAATGGTACACATTTTACAGGTGCGACTTTCTGGAAGTTGATGCAACTCTTAGGAGTTGAGCATAAGTTGACTACACCATATCATCCTTCAGTAAATGGTCAAGCTGAAGTCACCAATAGGGAAATTACAAAAATATTAACATGAACCATTATCAAATATAGGCGAGACTAGAGCACCAAACTAAATGATGCTCTTTGGGCATACCACCCCAGATGGAAACTCCCTATAGGCTACTCTCCCTATGAGTTAGCGTACACTAACTCCCTAATGCTTCCTATTCAAGCTGAGCTCCATACGCTATCCATAGCATGTGACCTTAACCTTGACCTCAATCTAGCACAA
>MNCI01014057.1:1144-25730 GCA_015680685.1 Gnetum montanum
AACGCATTCAGTAAGATAGCTCATGAATACATAAATCTTTTAATCATTTCACAACCGAACTCTTTCACTTCTTGGGTTGCAGACATGTTCAAAAATCGGTTGCAACAATGGGCTTAACCGAAGTGCCTCAACCTACCCTCATACTATTGCAGTGTTTCCTGTTTCAAAGCAGTGGTGAGTCCTGGAGCACATTACAGTAAGCTGAGGAGGCAGCGGCAGAGGTAGCATTGCGAGCACTTGTATGGAGGAGCCCATGGAAAGGATCTTGGACAGAGCAAGTATGGGCAAAAACTTACTGTAAGCAATAGCGCCAAAGGCTGTAATACATTTACCGACATAATCGATGGTAACATCAGGCCCAGAGTATTTACCTATGCATCAAAAGAATTTGATTCATGGAAGCGAGGAATCGAGGATTCGTGATTCTAAACGTGTTTGGGTACATGTGCCCCAAGAAAAAGTGGGCAGGGGTTCGTAGCTTGGGGCCATGATAGAGAAAATTTAAATATATTAGTTTTTTAAAAAAATTAAATCCCATATCTCATAAAAATATATTGTAAAACATAGAAGATTGCAATATTGTTAATGTACAATGTAAATCCAAAATATTGTTAATCCAAAATATTGTTAAAGTACAATGTAAATCCAAAATATTGTTAATGCTTAAAAATTACACAGAATATCACCATTAAATTGAAGCAAGAAAATTTGCAAAGGTATGGAGGGCACTGAATCCATTTCCTTACTCAGGTGCCATAATCTGGCCAAACATATAATTTCTGCAACAACCAAAATGACAGCAATAAAATAAAATCCTTTTGTTACTCAATCCAATATTTCCAAAAATGAAATTAAGTCTCAAGCCTCAACCAAATTTATAACAAATCAGCTAATACTTTTGTTCAAAGACTACCTGTGACTAGCACCTTAGGGACTACCTGTGAGTAGGGCCATGTTGAAGATGACCATATTATAAGAATACACAACTTAACTAAACTAGGCACAGCCCAGTAACTCATCTCACCTATAATGATCGAAAACCTTTCAGAGGCTCTGGAAAATTGGCACTAGTCAAACAGAGCACCATGTGCTTGCATATGGCCATTGTCCATGTCCATGTGATGTGCTGGTGGGCTTGTTGCTTTATAAGCAAACAGATTATTAAAAAAGTTGAACAAGCATCCATCCGTCATCATGTTCATGACACATGACCCATGATGATGACCCTGTTTTGTTTTTTCTTTTTTAAGCAGAGATACGAGAAAAAGAGCAAAAACCAGCAATGAACAATAAACACGCGAGAATGTGAATCATGGCCCGAATCCATGCAAATGCAATGTTTTCCTCGCTCGCCCCGTCCAAAATTTTCAGTATGACCCATACTTGCCCCTTCGGCCATCGGTTACCATAGTAGCCCTTTTGTGATTTCGTGTGTTTGTTTATTTATTCGTACTCCCTTGTTTTCTGTGGTCCGTCTGCCGATGCCATGAATCTTGATTGTTTGCTTGCCACTTAAGAATGAAATGAAATTTTTGGTATGATTCAGAACAGGAGAAGATATGTAAGATTTTAATGCAAAATGCAGACATCGCAAGAACTAAAAAGGCAATAACAATACGAGCCAAGGCAAGGGGACCATATCAATGTATATTTTCAAATCCAAACAAAATTTTATTGAAAATTATGAAATACGTACCCACTGCCAATTTAATACGCTTCTGTACGCGCTCCCGAATCCGACGCGACCAGTTCGTCAAAATTTATAGGGAATCGCGAATCTCCGGCGCATAGAGTGTACCCCATTGAGTTTGTGGTGCGCATAACCATAACCATTTGTTTGCTGCCATGCATAGCGTGAATTTACATGAAATATAACAATCTGGATCGAATTTTGATGTCATTTTATTTTAACGGTGCTTCTTGTAATTCAGTAAAGTTATCAGGTGAAGGGAAGAGATATATTTGAGCCCTTTGAAAGTAATTAATATATTTTAGAAGCTTTAAAATATCAGGATCGTATACATGAGCTCAGGAAATAACAAATAATTGCATGAAGAAAGGAAGAAAAAAACAATCAAATTGCTGCAATGCATGACGTAAATTTAGATGAAATATAGCAATCTGGATCAAATTTTGATGTCATTTTATTTTAACAGTACTTGTTCTAATTCAATAAAATTAACAGGTGAAGGGAAGAGATATATTCGAGCCCTTTGCCATAGTAATTAATATATTTTAGAAGCTTTAAAATTTCAGGATCCTATACATGAGCTCATAAAACAACAAATAATTGCATGGTGAAATAAAAAAAAAGAATATGATAAGAGCAATGAGTACAGGGTGTTAACCGTTTATATCCTTTAATTAAGTCTTCAAAAAACACAAAACTCGCCATTATTGTAGGGTTTGTCGGCTTTGAGTCTTGCCAGTTGTGACTACTTATTCTTTCTACACGAGGACTCTGAAATTACATAACATTCAGTTACTTGGTCAAATCTTCTTCTACATCGAAGGGTAACGGTGTGTCAACATATTGCGGTGATGAGCGATGAAGCATAAAAACATAAAACAAAGCCAATTTTACCATGAAAATTTATTCATAATCTTGTGTTTTTTTTATAGTCATGATTCGCATTAACAATGAGTTACCTCCCTAAACACCTAGATTTCGGATTAATAGCTTAAACACGATGTGTTGCATTCCCTCTTGCTTTTCCTGCCTTAATTGCAAATTACGTAAGTTAACACCCTGCAAAGTATTGTACATTTGTACAAATAGAGTGAAAAAATTATCAAGTTTCGGCAATGTCATCATTAAAGTAGTCAGCGTCAAAGAAAGAAAGAAACAACGGATCTACGCAAAGATTGTTGGAAACAATAAGTTTGTATGGATTTTTTTAGGCTAACGAGCAGAGGTCTCGAACTTGAGGAACGTTTATTGTTTTGGCACAAAATTTCCATGATTTGAAGCAGGACCAATTTAATTTGCGTCTTCGGTTCAGACGTCTGGTGAACCTTGGAGGTTAATCAACTGAATTCTAGCGGAATAGTCATCCTCATGATAACAACTATTAACAACCACCTTGTCGCAGCCGCTTAAAAGAAATGGCCGTGGTTCATAGGCAAATTCACAAGCACGTGTCCAATACCCATAAATGACGTTATCTAAGTTTTCAATGCTCAGTAGAAAATTAGAAATCAAAGAACTCAGATGATTGTGCAGGGTCTCGGGAGAGGGGGGAGATTAGCGCAATCTTAACTTCTTTCAAATGGCTGTGGTCAGTTTGAAAGTTTGGTCTTCCACCTTTCAACTAAAGAAACCTGCACCTTACCATTACTACCATTACTCTAAGCAATGGTCCTTAAAGTCAAAGAAAGAAATCCATATTAAATTTCACTATCTTTGAATGGTTTATGCATGTATTTTTTAATAAAGAATCCTCTTCAACCATTGCCTGTTTCCGTCCAATGACTAAACACACAGAAAAGAGCTGTGCTCGTGCTCTGCTTTAAAAAAATCCCAATAACTCAGCCACTCAATACACCTTACCATTACTACCATTACTCTAAGCAATGGTCCTTAAAGTCAAAGAAAGAAATCCATATTAAATTTCACTATCTTTGAATGGTTTATGCATGTATTTTTTAATAAAGAATCCTCTTCAACCATTGCCTGTTTCCGTCCAATGACTAAACACACAGAAAAGAGCTGTGCTCGTGCTCTGCTTTAAAAAAATCCCAATAACTCAGCCACTCAATACACCTTACCATTACTACCATTACTCTAAGCAATGGTCCTTAAAGTCAAAGAAAGAAATCCATATTAAATTTCACTATCTTTGAATGGTTTATGCATGTATTTTTTAATAAAGAATCCTCTTCAACCATTGCCTGTTTCCGTCCAATGACTAAACACACAGAAAAGAGCTGTGCTCGTGCTCTGCTTTAAAAAAATCCCAATAACTCAGCCACTCAATACACCTTACCATTACTACCATTACTCTAAGCAATGGTCCTTAAAGTCAAAGAAAGAAATCCATATTAAATTTCACTATCTTTGAATGGTTTATGCATGTATTTTTTAATAAAGAATCCTCTTCAACCATTGCCTGTTTCCGTCCAATGACTAAACACACAGAAAAGAGCTGTGCTCGTGCTCTGCTTTAAAAAAATCCGAATAACTCAGCCACTCAATAGCTCTATAAAATAACTGTTATATTTTGTGGGGTAAAGCAATATCATAAACCATTTCATAATTTTCTTTTAGATATATCTTTTGTAGGATAATGAGTGTTTTTAAGATGGTTCAAGGTAAGTTTTAACCCTAATACAAAGGTCCAGCTTGAATCAGCATTGTAAATAAAGTTATTATAGAACTCTAAAATAAAGAAGCTAGCCATAATATACAAGGTAAATTAAATTTATTTGTTTTACCTATTATTTTTTTTATTTTGATATTAATTATATTTTGTTTTGTAAAACATTGAAGTCAAGACAATGAATCAATGACTTGAAGCTCAAGATCAAAAAACCAACAATTATAAATCATTGCTCCTATCTAAATATTAATAGAAATCGTTGGAAACCTCAATGCCATGGATTCACGGTTCCTAGAAAATTTGTGTATTCTAGAAACTAGAAAAAGAACACAAACAAAAATGTTGTAGGTACTTTTTATTTATTTAAACTAAAAATAATATTGAATAAATCCAAAATCCAAAAGAAATAAAGAATCATAATTGTATATTATTTTTAAGAAAATCTTATTTTAAAATATCAAAAACATAATTTAAATATGTTATTATATTTTCATTCATTTCCCCACTTATAAACCCATCATCAACCTTTGCAAATTCTCACACACCAAAAAAAAAAAAAAAAACATTTTGAATTGCAAATTCTCAATTCTCCATTTGCGAATCAAGTTCATTTTATACATAGTTGGAAACCATAAACTTCAAAAATAGAATCCTCACCAACCACTAACAATTTTGTTCCATCCAAATCTTAATAGAAATTGTTGGAAACCACAAACTTCCAATGTACTATCATTCCAAAGAATCCTCACCAACCACTAGCTTTTGTGTTCTATTTTCTTCAACTCCGTGTGTTGTTATTAACACATTGGTTGCAAAATCCTACATAGCCATGTAGGATATCCAATACCAAAACATGTCAATTCACATGCACATGCAATTTTTGTGCTCTAATAAATTTCCTCAAAAACATACTAAACTATTAAAATTTCTTTACGAGAACTTTGGAAAGTAGTTCTATACATAAATGGTTCCAAAAACAATATATAAGAAATGTGCAAGATGGAAAATTATATGTACTCTATGATAGAAGTTAAGTAAGATATTAAAGTATAATTCATATTTTTAGGATCAAATTTATACCTCAAAAACCATAAGCCATATGCTATAAGTAAGCAATCTTTTACAAATGTGTTAATTATAACAAGAAGCTACAAGCTTTTGTACACTGAGGTCCATGTTTAATAGTCATTCTATATATATACATATATACCTATCTACTAAAATGTAAGGTAATGACATACACAAACATCTATCTATAGAAAAATATTAAAATATTATACACATATAGACACACATACACACAGTGGTAAGAATATAGATTTGGAAGCTTGATCATACTATTATAGGGCTTCTACAAGTAAGGTGTTTAAATTTCTATCAAATTTTAAAAATTTCTTATAGAGTTATTATGGCCTTTTTTTGCAAGAAATTATCTAAAAATGAAAAATATCAATGTCTCTTAAATTGTAGAGACTATGAAAGATTCTAAAGCTTTTAATTTTGTTTTACCTAATGATTTACATGAATCTCTGTCAAGAAATAACACCTGATATGTATTTTTGTAGATTATTCAATATATTCACTTGAATAAGGGTTTTACACCAATGATTCAAGATATCTTTGAATACTATAAAATTAAGGTTTTGCTTACCCACTATTTTTCCAGATCATTTTTGCTTATTGAACTAGCCAATTCTAAAATGGTTGAGAAATCATTGGATCTTAAAGTTTTTATGGATCAATGCAATGCTTTTATTACTTAGGAATAAAAACTAGATTTTGATCTCTAGTATTCTAAATCTCTATCAAGAGATAATACTTCTCAATATACATTGCTGTAAATTATTGGATATATTTGCCAAAGTAAAGTTTTTACACAGATGCTTCAAGATATGCTTGCATGCTATAAAATTAAACGTTTGCATGCCCACAATTTTTCCTTATCTTTTTTGCTCATTGAACTTGCCAATTTTGAAATAGTTGAGAAATCATTCATTCTTAGAGTTTTTATGGATCACCACAATAATTTATGTCTTGGGAATGAAAAGTAAATTTTGAATGTTAATCTTTTTATTATTCTAAATTTTTTTTGTTGGATTAAATTAGAAAAGTTTTCTCTTAATTTTCATAGTGTTGAAAGCAAAATTGTTGGTACCATTAACATAATTTTGAAAATAGAGTCAACAACATTATTAGATAGTGTGCTATAAACACATTATTTTGTAGAGATTAATTCACAATAAAGGAACATAAAATTAAAACTCAAGACTTGTGATAAGTATTTTTTCCAAAAAATTATATATTATAATTTATGAGGGCGTTGCACCTATTGTTATCATGAAGGCCATGTTATTGAGATCTATCATATTCTCAATAAAAAAAAGTCATTCATGAGGGAAAAATGACAATTTTTAGAAAATTCATAGAATGGTAATTTTCAACATACACAAACAAAAACTTCTTCAACAAGTTCTCGACTTTTTGCTAATCTTTTTAAACTTGAGGATGCAACTAAACTCTTGATACCTGCTAAGTAGTGGAGTAACCCAACACTCTTCCATACAAGTCACAAGTGCTAGCATGCAACCAATTCGTAATCCACAGTTGGACAATGTTATGATGCTAGTAACTGAGATTAAGTTTGAGATTTTTTGTCTTCCCACCTTGAGTTAGTAAAGTTCTAATGTATGGCTTAGCTCTTAGTGAGGCATATGATTATTGAAGTTGATTAGCTCTTAGCGCTTCTAAAGGTAAACATGATGAAAATGAATATTAAATCCTAAGTCTAAGTAACTTGGAATGTAAATCTATTCTATCCTAGAGCGATGAACATTTGATCTTAGTCTACTGTTCACACCTTGGACTCGTGCAACTATCACTAAGATTACCAAGTGGAATCACTACTAGGCCAATCAAGTAATGCCACTACTACGTTACCAAATAGTTACACTTAGCATTCGAAATTGGTCGTTTCCATTCGCTTACTAATAGCATGTGGAGGAAAGTACTTAAAATGTAAAATGTAAACTAGGAAAACAGTAAAAATTATGCTAAGTGAACAATTAGAAAACCAAGGTAATGCCACAATGATATAAAGCAAGCTCAATCTTTATTTCTATCATGAACCATGTCCAACTATAGTCCACTCAAATGAAGGCATCGGTCAATTGCCAAACATGACACTATGGGCATTTACTTCTATCGCTAAGTCTACCTAAGGGTTGAATGAAAAGGTATCGGATTGTGCACCAAAGTATTATATTTATAGGGCTACACACATCTTGAGACATCATATCAACGATGGCATAGCATGGACCATGACATCATTGCTATGATATCATAAATACAATATCATATTATAATAAAAAACTGGTTTTATCATACCCCCATGCCTAACTAAGAACTCATCCTTGAGTTAAAAATATGAGAATAGAGTCCCTTACAAAATTGGGAGGTAAATTCAACTTGATGTGATTGACTAACTATTTACATGACTTGGAATACCACAATGGTGTCTTTACAAAACATGACATAATTACATGATAAAACAAAAAAATCATAACTAAAGTAGTGTGATGTAGCTTATGTTCCTAGTGGTGGTGGCTCTTTCATTGGCTACTTCCCTTTGTCATTAGGCTTTTTAAATTGATATATGTTCAAAAGTGCCTGAAGTTTTTCCTCCTCTATCCTATGATCATGTACCATCCATGCTTGTTGAGCAATGTGTGATGAAGCGGCTATGCCCCATGGGCATGGCAGTTGCAAGAACATCTGGTTAGCCTTCATGTATCACACTACAAACTATCACTTCTCTTCATCAAAATCCTTAGTCATCTTTCTCAACTCTTGGTAGTCTTACATCTGATGAGCCAAGCTAGCTACTACATCTTTTTGATCCTAGTAGCTAACTTTAATAATTTTGAGTTTAGAATTTACAACATGTAATTTTTGTAACACATCTTTCTATCCACACATTTTTTTGATATATTGCATAAAACGCTACTACCTATTGTTCCAATTTTTTTCTAGGCCTTCCTATGATTAACAAGGCCAAATTAGTGTATCGAAGGTTAGCTAATCCCATGTATTTTATCAAATCCTCAATCTACAAGTCTTTATTCTTTACTTCTACCTAGTGGACATGAGCAAGACTATCTAGAATTGGCTACCAATTAGAATTTTGTGTAAAAATTAAGCTCATTGTAACCTTTTCCATATAGATCTCTTTCTTATTGATTTGTTTGTACATGTCCACCTAGTCCTTGAAATGCTCCTTTAGTCTCTCATATTTCTTAGCCTCATTTTTCTCATGCACTAGTTTCAATTACAAATTTGTGGTAATAGCAAAAACTTCTTCCATTGACAAGGTTCTATTTTCATAGATCAACTAACTCATGTCTTAGTTGACATGAACAAGTTGCTCTTGGAGTTACTAGATGCTCTCCTCGAGAACATTCTTTTTTCTCTAAATGTTTGTCAACCAAGCATTATCAATAGCTAGTTGCTTATTTTCTTCTTGTAGGACAGTGATTGTGTTTAAGCTTTTTTCATTGGTTCATCCTACACTACCTTCTCATTTTTCTTCTCCATCTTCATGTTGTGATCGATCAAGCACCTCACATGATTGATTTTGAATTGTTCGAGTTGGTCTAGTACTACAAACTATATTGAATCGCTTCTTTTGGCTCTCAAGGTGCCTAGCTCTTCTATAGTCTTTACACTTCATTTTCTACATGCTCTACCCTAGTTTCAACCACGACCAACCTTCCTTTTATGGTAATCAATTTAGACTTAACTACAATGATATCACTAGGGATATTGAGAAAAATTTGCATTACTTGTCCTATTTGCAACATTATATTCAATATGCCTTCCTGTTCTGTAGGATTCATCGAGCTCCCAACAAGAATTTAGGCATCTCTTTCTCTAGAAATATTAGTTGGTGGCACAACAAAAACATTGAATGATTCCTTAATATGATTTGTTGTTACTTCTACTACTCCCATTGCATCTTGGTGTTGCATAACCAAAACTGTGGTTCCTTCACTTGTTTCAAGCATCACTTACTTTATAGGTCTAATGGAGCTCTCTCTTACTTCCTTGTTCCCCAATTGATCATTTCTATAATCTACTACAAATAGCTCATAGATAGTCTATAGTCCTACGATGATGGTGGAACTTGTTATTTTGTTTGTTGTTGTTGTTGCTACTGCTCAGCTTGGGGTTAACTTATAGGTCCAACTTGTTGTTCCTAACTAGTAGCTAAAATGTAACTGGTAAGAGTGGTACCTATAGTTTCCTCAGTGCCTACTAATTTCTCAACCTAATCCTTCTTTGGTGGCACTGGTTTGAGCATTTCTACATATGAAGCACTCTAGGCCTTCCTAGGGATGTCATTAGTATATCCTAGAATTCCAGCTTGTTTGGATAGCTTTCTAATAATGAAAGGAAATGGAAGTATTAGCTTCCCTACCTTCTTTTCTTCAAACCGCCTTTGAATTCTGAGGAAGTGTAAATGGGTGATGTTAGTGTTGAACTTCTCCATCAAGATGGTACTTCCTTTGGTTGCATATGTTGATATTTTGTTGAGCCGTTTTGTAGGGAACAACCGGTAGATGCCAAATTTTGAAATATATCTTTTCTTCTACTGTGAGCTCACTATCATCTTTATCTTCCTCATCATATGCTCTTTGTAACCATAGCCTTGTTGCATCAGTGTTAGATCTAGTTAGGATTTGTTCCACATTTTCTTCTTCATTGGGAACATTGAGGGCCTTGGCAATTACTTCCACTAAATATGATATGAAGACTCCTTCAATTTTAATCATGACATGAACCTATTTGGTCCACTAGAACTAGTATGTTTCTCCTAAGTACTATTCACCACTATTGGTGAGTGTTGACCATAAAGGAGATGCTTGGAGTTGCATCTTCACTACCCCTAAAGAAAATTCCATAAATGGACCAAAATTCATTTCCATGATGATCATGGACATGATTGATTTTTCTTGGATGGCCTAGAGGCATTTTGGAGACAGCGTGAGGCCCTGTCCTTGTTTAGGTGCTTGTGGAATTTCTACCTCCACTTGAGCTGATTGCTCTATGGCAGGATTTTGTTGATGAATGTTGTATGATTTAGCCTCTTTCTCCACAACCTCTTGATCTTTTGCTTCTATGTAGTGAAGGTCCTCCTTTTGGTGGTTGCTTTAGGACCATCTACAATCAACAAGGGTTTGAAATTATTAGTGCTCTTATCAATTCTTAATAGTTCTTTACCTTGCTCATACCCTTGGTTAGATCAATTTCTTATCATATTATGCTTTTAGAGTTAAAAACATTTTTAAAAAGGAACCCCTTAGATGTTATATTATTTAAGTGCTTATGACCTTCCACAGTTATCATTTTTGTACTTATTATGGCTCAAAATAGTTGGTATGATCTATTAAGAGGATTAGCTAAGTTTTCTAGCTTAAGTTAATCAATTAACTATAAAATTCTCATTATCTTTTATGCTTACCCTTTATGTATCTTTTAGGTGTTGGGAATTTTTGGCTCAAATTTTCAATTGTATCATGCAATGCACCCCCCACAACTAAGTTGAGCACTCTAGGATCAACAAGGTCCAAGAATTTTGAAAATTGAAGCTAGGGGAGAAGTTATGGCCTTTGGAAGCTAGTGTGTAATAGCTCTGAGAAACAAATATCAAAAACTCTCTTGTTGCAAAATGAGGAGGTGAAAATTTTCACTAACTCTCGTGCATATATGTACTATTTTTATATGCACAACATCATAGATACAACATTGTAGGTACCTATGACATCATCATAAAAAAATTTCAAATTTTTCATAAATTTTTCAAGGATAAATTAGTCAGATGAAATGTTTGAAAGATGTGAAGCTTGCCTACAAGGTCTTGCATCATTAATGATACATAGTTTTTGAAAATTTGGCATTCAAAGTTCATGAAGAAGGAATCTCAGGCAACGAAAGCTTATTAGATGGATAAGAGATGGGCAATGAATTTCTAATATATGGATAGATTACTAGATGATATGGAAAGTATTTATTGAGTCTTGATTATTCTAGAAGGCACAAGATGATGTGGAATTTCTTAACAAGTATGAAATACAAGAGTTATACAAGTGGAACCTCCCCAAAGTAAGCTCTAGCCCTTAGTACCTTTGTATAACCATGCCTAAAAGTGTCATTGGACACACAAGGAGTTGAATGTAAGACATACCTATCTAGCAAAACACATATGTTAGTATTACCATATTAAGAAAATAACACTATATTATACAAATTCATAAAGTTATGATTAAATACATAGTGAAGTGAGACGGATTGTAAAAGGGATTGTAGAACTTGGGACGTGAGGTGTCTTACCATAGGCAAAATGAATCCTTTTGTTTAATTGATGGTTAAAGTAACCTTTAGCCCTTCTTTCAAATATTTAAACCAAGTCCAAACCACATTTTTGTGACATTACATTGTTCACCCCTAAGATTCATGACCATAAGACTATCACTGTTGCAAGGAGTATTACCACTTGGTGTATTGCCCAAGTGAGGAGTTTATTCATTACAATATTTATTTTTTAGATTCTTGAGAATCTATGATGAGATGCGTTGTGCATCGACCACGATATCGCGTCTGATGTGATATCGCATCCCCTGCGATATCGCATACGCGATATCACGGCTTCCCCTGCGATATCACGTACGCGATATCACAGTGCACCGTCATATCTATAAATAAGAGGCAGCTCTTCCTTGTTTGGGGATCCTAGTTAGAAGTAGCGAAACTCTGGCAGTTTGATCCCTCTAGAGTTAGATTTTTTTCCAGTGTCTGCCCATAGTGTGGTGAATGTGATTGTACGGTGTCTTTATTTGAGTGTGTCGTACTTGGACACGCACATGACCGGAAATAAAGATCGAGATTACTTCATCATTGCAACATTCACTTTGTTATTTATTTACTTGTTTATTTATTTAATGTTATTTACCATTTTCTCTCTCATCCTTAAACTCCTAGAAAGTGGAACGATTATGACTTGATTACGAGCATTTAAGTGTGACTGCTTGGTAGCCCAGTGGTGTAGCTAGGGGGATCTACGCTTGGTAACCCAGTGGCGTATTTGGGGTCTGCGCTTGGTAATCCCAGTGGCGTACCTAGGCCTATGCTTGGTAGTCCCAGTGGCAGTCGTGCACGAAGTCCAAGATGTGTACGGTTGATCAAGGAATCGGTTGCTCGTCGCACTTAGGCTAGATTAGATTTTCTTACCCTTTTCCTCATAGTTTAGATTAGTTAATATTATTTTCCACTGCCATCAGGAGTAGCGTTAGAATTAGAACACATCATACACCTCATCTAGACTAAACCATACGTGACATATGCAAAACTAGTCTAGATGGGAAGACAGCGAACTGCGACCTAAGGCTAACTATCTAGGTGCCACAACTAGTCCATCTGCGGAGTTCGACCGGATCGCGCGTGCGACGCTCGTTTCGTATGGTTGAGTGTAGGGGTACCTCGCCACTCATCATTGGCGCCGTTGCCGGGGATGGTGCTAGTTATCTAGATTAGTTATATCATACAAGGTCGCTGTAAAGAACTTAACGATATATCTCTTAAAAAGAAGTAATTATAAAAAGTCACATAAATTCACACACAACAATGCCTCTCCTACAAGATGATAATAACGCCACACTTAGTGAGGAAGTTCATTGGAGAACCAATGAGCTATATGACGATGAAGATTGGAGTATACAACCTGAAGTGGGAGTTTCCTATAAGAATGAACAAAAACAACGTCATCGTAACACACGAAAGCATAACTTACCCGATGACGATGAACCCCCACTGGCCACTACAAGCTTAACGCAAATACAAGAGGCTGTTCGAATCTCACGTAGGCATCGTAAAGAGAGCCGACTACCCAGGCTCGATTTAAATAACTTTCCCAAATTTTCAGGAGGCTATGACTTAGATCCGCATCAACATTTACTAGCCTTCTACGATGCCTGCACATGGAATAACATTGATAACAGTTGGCAAAAACTGAAGCTCTTTCCTATGACACTCGTTGACCAAGCTAAAGTATGGTATAGATCATTAAAACCAAATTCAATACGACGCTGGTCAACAATGGTAGAGGTCTTTAACGAAAAATATCAAACCTACGCAAGAGTGTCAGCCTTGAGGAAACAAATCCAAGAATGGAAACAAGCAAAACATGAACCCTTGGACATGGCCTTAGAAAGATATTATTCACTGTTAAACAACTGTCCAGGCCATGGGTTTTCCGAGGAAAGGCTAATGTACCATATCATTGATGGGCTACGTAATGAAACAAGAGAGACCTTAGGAACGTATGCCCGAGGTTAGCTATATAACCTACGAACCCATCAAATTCAAGAGCTTATTCAAAGGATAGCAAAAGAAGAAGGAGAAATAGCTACATGGGAGAGTGTTGAAAAACATCAACGGGACCAAAATCTTAACTCAACAAAGGTCCCTGATCATAACAAGGAGAAATCAACCATTCTCAAGGTGGAAACATCATCTTTGCCAATACAACAATCGTTAAAAGAAGCTGAGGCAAAGATCAATAAAATGTTGGAATGGATGAATCAAAAGTGTGGGGAATATATCAACACCATTGGAGATAGAGTTTTGACAACCCAAGAAGCAGGACGAAATAGTAGACATTCAAAAAAAAAGAATGAAAGGAATAAGTGCTCAACTGCTAATCATACACATAAGTGCAACATATGCCTGTATGATCACCCCAAAGGCCAATGCCCAATATTGTTACATCTACAAGAGCATTGGGGAAACACGTTACATCCAGAGTTTGTACAGAGATACTGTATTCGATCATAGTGGCAACAATCCTAGTCGTGGGGGAATCCACCCTTAGACTGGAGGCACCCTTTACATTTTCCAAACCCAAATGCTTATCACGTCCAACATCCTATTTCTCCATTTGGGCCACCATACCATTCTCCACAATCCTATCAACGCATGCCTCCAACACAACCACCACCTTGTGCACCTTATCCTCCTCCTAACTTTTAGCATTCTCATCCTTTCCCTCCTTCCACAGTGCCACCAACTGTTCCTAAGGTGTTTGTACCACTGCAACCCACGAACAACACTTGTGCTACTACTACTAATAGCAGTGAAGAGCCTCCCCAACATCAAAGGCATCCTTTCTTTAAACATGGTCGTAGGAAAGGACAACATAACTTTGAGGCCACAACATCTTCCAACCCAGCACAAGTCCCACACTATGGTGCACCCTTACCTTTAAACCCAGCGCCTCATGTAACTTCATCAGGGCCACCAACTTACACTCCAACCACCATACATCCCAATAAACACGACCATGGGAGGCATCAACCCAATCCTTGCATACCATCTAATGGTCCTAAACATCATAGTGGGTCAACTCGTTATCCGAGAACTACATCGTATGAAGTGCTCCACTATGTTTATTATAAAGTGTGTGAAATCCAAGGTGATAAGTATGGACCAACTTCAATATTTCCAATATGCAAGGATCCTTGTTTTCCATTTATTAATCCTTGCCAGACTCAACCGTTTAGTTATGGGGGATACCCTCCATTTCAATAGCAAGCAGGATTAATAAATATTTTTTATTTTTTTTAATTGTTCAACTTTTTGTTTTTCAGTTTTTCATTTTTCAACTTTTTGTTTTATCTTTTTGTGTGTTTGTATTTTCATGTTTTTGTAAGTAATCTCATCTACGAATAAAACATTCATGTGGATCGTTGGTTGAGATGTGTTCTATGTTATTAAGTCATGAGTAATCAATTATTTGAAACAGTGACCCCACTACATCGACTCATCCACTCTATAAATAAGAGGGTCTGTTCATGGGTATAGTGATATTCTTGAATTTCTAAAACTTAAAATTAATTTTGTGTTCATTGTACCCAAAATGAAGAAGGATGGACCAAGAGGGAATGATTAGGGTGTGATGTCAAGGGGACTTGTGGATTCTCTTTGGTGACATCTGTCAGAGTTGTCATGCAACATGGTCGTACTAAGATCCTTGTAGATCTAATGATAAATGGGAGTAAGAGTAATCAAAAGGGCACTTGAAAATCAAACGCTATTCTTGGGGGTCCCACTGGAAAGACATGCACCCATGCCTAAAGGTTGACGGCTTCTCTAAATTCAGTACAGTGAAAAAAAAGAAGAAGAAATAGAAAAGAAAAAGGAAGTGTCATAAAACAAAAATCACTCCTCCCTTTTACTAAACGCCAAGTGATCGTATGCCTTGTTGTTTTGGTACTCTCATAGTTGCTCATCATGGGATGAAACAATGTGATGTCACTGTTTAGAAGGAAGGACTTGGTCCTGATCTTGGAACGATGGGTTAATGACACATTAATCATGCTTTACACGCATGATTCATTGTGCCCTGGGTCAGTTACCTCATGTCCCAATCTCAACAATCCCTTCTCTACTTCGTCTCATCTCATTGTTCATGTAATTGTAGCTCGTGTCCCATGTAGCATAGAATTTTCATCTTATTCTGGTGATATTTACATGTGTGTGTTTTGTGGAGTTAGTGTAGATTACATTTAACCCTTCTAGTGCCCACACACACTTTAAGTATGATTACATAAGGGCATAATAGGTTGAAACCTGCTTTGGGGAGCATCCACTTGTGTAATTTTGTTGTAATCTTCATCAATTCTCTAGTTCAAACACACAATTTCTTACCCTCAACTTAAATTTTTCATACTTTTCTTTCCCCATTATTATCCCTCAAAATTTTAATGTTCCAATGTACCATTACATTCTCTTTTCTTCATAACCNGTACGCGATATCGTGTCCTATTTGCTTATAATTAGGAACCCCCACTGCAACACTTAGTATCATTTTGTCATTTATGCAGGAGGAATTTTTGAAATTTTTCTCTGCGACTTGCGAGTGCGTGACCCTTGCTTTCTCACTCATATCTCGCACGCTGGTACTCCGATTTTAATTCCGTTTGAACCTGCTTGAACCCGGAGTGTTCAATTTAGTCATGGGGGAGAGACACTTACCGAAAAGTGCCAAACTTTTTTGAAATTTCTCATCGCCCAAAGGACATCAATTAGGGTAATTAATACTAACACTAAGGAAAAATTGTGCCAAAAATCATATGACCTTAAGTATACCAGGAGATTAAAATGAAATCCACCTTAAAGTCATAGGACCCATTATTATAAGTTTCGGGCACAATCACACGACAACATACGATCTTCAATTAAAGGCATGTAGTAAGGTATAACTTGAATTTGAAAACAACCTTACTAACGTTTGGCCCGTGTGATTGTAGATGGCCCCGAAATATGCGCAATGAGAGGGTCCTGTTCAAGGTGAAGCGAAACAACCTCGAAGAGGTGGAAGACAGGGTCCTGCTGGACAATATGTAGAATAGGAGGTGAAATCATTCAGCATCCATCAAGAAGAGCCTCCTACAAGATGGTCTAGGTAGGCAGAAAGAGGAGCTGCTGCTGTGCCTGAACCAGGACAACAACTCACATTGCATCTGGAATGTGTTCAAGCTATTCACAAAAAGTCCACAGTTGCTGCAGTGATCATGGATCTTAACTTCGAACCTTTTGTAGAGTTTTCTCCTTTGGCTGTTAGGGATCACCTTAAAGGGTCTCCCTTATGGCCTATCCTCTTGGAGAGCGGTACCTAGTACTTAGGTGAAATGTACCTGTTTTGGCACAATAAGGAGCAAGGCACCACGGTTAACATTTGTGGTGTGACAGTAGATTTTTCTGCACAGGCAATTTTAGAAGTGTTAAACCTTCCGAATTATGGCCCCCAGGTTGCTCCGTTATCTACCCAATCAAACCCTAATGTGCGAAAGGATTGGTTAGAGAAGGCTTATGGCAGAGATAAAGCTTTTGGTGAGCTGACGACAGAAGAGCGGGTTTATTTCAAAATTAGAACCTATCACCTCTTCCCCACAATAGGTTTGAAAATAATATCAACGTATGCGGCAAGGGGATGTGCAGTGTTGATGGGAAAGGTTAACGCTAACCTTCCCCATCTATATTTAATGGAGATCCTAAGGCAATTTGAAGAATGCAAGTCAGGGAAGATGGCATTGCCTTTTCCCTTCTTATCAGAAAACTGTGTCGTCAGGCTGGTATTCAGGGATACACAAATGATGTCCTCCGAAAGGCCCAGAATGCTTCTTATGTTGAGTTATTAAAGGCGCCAGCTCCAAGAAAGAGCATTGGCTAAGAGCTAGAACCAGATGAAGAAGAAGAACAGATGACTGGATCACCTACAACTAAACTTGCATGACCCAGTCAACCTCCAACCATAGGTCCCAACCAACAACAAGAAGCAGGACCCAGCACAGGCTAGGATCAGCCACCACCGCAAGACTACAGACCGTCGATGAGCCATCTTAGGGCCATCGTCGAGACGGTTAGTTGGGAAAGTCATGATGATGCAAACCTCTTCCACGTCATCGATGATGCCAAATAGCCTACTATTTCATTAGATTGCACAAGGGGAGAGTTATCGATTCAAATAGGAGGAGGGTAAAGCAGATGGTCACAACATATCTCTAGAAATGCGGCATCTTTTCAAGTGCAGTTAGAGACTGGTGAAGGGGCCACTGTGGTGGTCATGCAACACTAGGATGCCGCGGGAGCTGCTGAAGTGATCACTAACCACATCAAAGAGTCCTTTAATGTACCTATTATGCCACCGGTAGATCTTTCAAGAGCATAGGATGCTCAAACTCTTGCCGGAACCTCAATGACTCCTGCGGAACATGAGGATGCACTAGACCGATTGCTTCAAACAAGACAAGTTTTAACATCTCTATTTGACATCCCCCAGGATGTAATGGCAATTCAATCAGACCTCATTTCCACAAAGGGGAAGCTGGTCTTATCCTAAGTAAGGGCCGAGCATGCTGAAGCTGAAGTGCAAAAATTACAAGAGCAGCTCGTAACCTTACAAGCAGCACAGCGGGATCCTTTGTGATTTGTTCCCGCAGACCAGCTGGAAAATTTCAGAACCCAGCAATTAACAAAGCTAATTGCAGAAAATAAGAAGGTGGCAGAAGAAAAGGAGATGGCCACTTGGGATGCCTCCACAGCACAAGCGCAAACTCACGCGCATATTAAGGCACTCAAGGCCTTACAAGAAAAGAATAAGCAATTGGTTGCAGATAACCTTTGGTTGACTTCTGTGGAGAAACAAAAGAATGTTCTCGATGAACACTTTCATCAGTTGCGAGAATAGTTCATTCGAGTCAACCGAGATGTAAGCCGTTTAGCCAGAGAAAATAGAACCCTCTCAATGGATGAGGTACACGCTATTTGCCAAAAATCAGCCATTGAGATTAGCGCGTGGCAGAATGAGGCTAAACAACACGAGAAGCTAAAGGAGCATTTCTGTGATCAGGTGGGGATGTACAAACAAATCCTGGAGAAGGAGATCCATATGGCTAAGGCTCAAATCAACAACATCAGTGCCCAACACATTGATTGGAGGGCCATATTGGACACTTATGCCTTCGCCCACCAAGCGAAAATTAAGAACTGAGACCTACAGATCCAAGACTTGACCGAATACATGGAGTTGGCAAACCTTAGATATTCCAACTTGGCCATGTTAATAGCAGGACACCCAAGGTCAGAGCACGAGTAGCAGGTAGCTTCCACTCACATCAAATATGAAGCAGAATTTGCAGAGTGCAAGAAGCTAGCTGAGAAACTAGATGTTGCAAATTCTGAACTTACGGTGGTAAAGGAAAGCTACCAGAGACAGAAAGATGTTGCAACTGACTTGGCTCGACGGCTAATTGAGCTTCACGAATACAAAGAAAAATCTAGAGCCTATGAAGAGGAACGACGGGTGTTCGCGGCATGGTATGTCAAGGCTAATCAGATGTTTCCGCAACTACCCTGTCCATGGGAAGTGCCGACTCCATCAAACATCGGAACATTAGCATGGATGGCACAAGACCCTTGGACCGAAGAGGAGAAGCTACAGGCCATTCTTCAGCATCGTCAACCTTCAAAGCTTGGAGCACATGACAAAGGGAAAGCACCCATGGAGGAGCCACCACCACCAGCAACTACATGAGTTCCACATTTTTGTAGTTGTAGTATTTTTTCTCTGTGTTGTGTCTTCCCACACTGCGGCATTGTTTCATTTCTTTTTCCAGTTAATAATCCCATACCTATCCATAGTGTAACCAATAGAACTTGTTCTCTTTTTAACTTGAGGATGAGTTTTTATTCAATCGTGGGGGTATGATGAGATGCGTTGTGCATCGACCATGATATCGCGTATGCGATATCGCGTCCGATGCGATATCGCATCCCCCGCAATATCACGTACACGATATCGCAGTGCGCCGCCATATCTATAAATAAGAGGCGGCTCTCCCTTGTTTGGGGATCTCAGTTAGAAGTAGCGAAGCTCTGGCAGTTTGATCCCTCGAGAGTTAGATTTTTTTCCAGTGTCTGCCCGCAGTGTGGTGAATGTGATTGTACGGTGTCTTTATTCGAGTGTGTCGTACTTGGACACGCACATGACTGGCAATAAAGATCAAGATTACTTCATCATTGCAGAATTCACTCTGTTATTTATTTACTTGTTTATTTATTTAATGTTATTTACTATTTTCTCTCTCACCCTTAAACTCCTAGAAAGCAGAATGAGTACAACTTGATTACGAGCATTTAAGTGTGACTACTTGGTAGCCCAGTGGTGTGGCTAGGATCTATGCTTGGTAACCCAGTGGCGTATCTGGGATCTACGCTTGGTAATCCCAGTGGCATACCTAGGATCTATGCTTGGTAGTCCCAGTGGTAGTTGTGCATGAGGTCCAAGATGTGTATGGTTGATCAAGGAATCGGTTTTTCGTCGCACTTTAGGCTAGATTAGATTTTCTTACCCTTTTCCCCCTAGCTTAGCTTAGTTAATATTATTTTCCACTGCCTTCAGGAGTAGCATAGATTAGGAACACATCATACACCTCATCTGGACTAAACCATACGTGACAAAGCTAATAGCTAGTCCAGGTGGGAAGACAGCGAACTGCGACCTAAGGATAACTGTCTAGGTGCTACAACTAGTCCGTTTGCGGAGTTCGACCCGATCGCGCATACACGCTCGTATTTGTATGGTTGAGTGTAGAGGTACCTCGCCACTCATCAATCTGCCTACCTTTAACCATACATAGCATATCTTTCCAGTGGGATCCCTAGAAATGTATTCTATGCATGGATTTTTATTTTTGAATGTGTCAACCTTACCAAAGGACTACCTTCAAGCATGGGTAACATGTCTTTCGAGTGACATAGTAAGGTAGCACTTATTGTACTCTTACTTCCTTTTTTTGTTAGATCTACAAGGGTATAATACATCCCTAACAATAGGATAGAACTTATAGTAGTAATCTAAGAAAATCCACAAACCCACTTGATGTCGCACCCTTTACATTTCCACTTAGTTCTTCACTTGTTTGTCTAGGTATAATGATCATAAGTTTATTCTTAGTTTTATTGTGAGAAGCATATCATTATGACCATGGTAAGAACTTGTTGTTGTTAGAATGGATGGATGGATGTTGTGGTCTCACTGTATAGGTAATCAGTCCCTTATGATTTGATAATATTGAGAAATGTTCACTTTATTGGAACTACATCTTGCCTTATTTGATGTATTTTATTGGAAATTGCCAAAAATATGTGCAAGTGAAATAATAACAATAAAAAATTGTAAAAATTGCAAAAATAACAAGAATAAGAAAAGAATAAAAATAATGTAATAATGTCAAAGAATGGAAAAAGGATTAATAATTGAAAAAGTATAAAAGAATGAAAACATATCAAAGAATGTGAAAAGGTATTAAGAAAAGAAAAAAGGTATAACAAGAATTAGAAAACAAAAAAATTAAAAAGCACTTATTAATCATTAACTTAGGATAAGGCATCTTCCATATGACTAAAATCATGGGTAAGTGTTTAGAAAATGGACCCTAGATCCCATAAATCATACACTCTAAGTTATTCACTTACCATCCTTGGTGACTTAGTTTTTTGGTTATCATCACTTGTAATTTTGATGGTAATCAAATTTTGATCTTCTAAGGATTTATATCTTGTTGGAATAAATGGTTTTTCCATCTTAGAATATCCAGCTATACTTGTTTATTATCAAATTTAAATTCTAAATCCTTATATCCTTTACTTGCTGTTGTATAATTGTACTACAATATTTTTGTTTGTGAGTTCTCAATTTGGGTCATTTTCTTAGAATAGGAGTTAATAAGCGGTTCAAATGTTTCCATGCATGAACAATTTTAGGTTCTTAGTTTTTCACCACGGGGTGTCTTTTGATTTAGTAGTCCATGTTTATTTTCGTACACACACTTGTTTCTTAATTCTGTTGTGGGCTAATGCAAGGATTGTGTTGACATTTTGAAGTGTTAGTCCACAACTACATTCTTCTTTATCATTGGTAATGCATAGAATCCTTTGCGTGTGTATGGCTCCTTGCATGTCCTTCGTAGAGATTTCTATAGATAAATCTCACATCCCTAACTTAGCATCTATTATGATAAGCCATGTACTTCCCATTATGATGGGAAATTCCTTGTCATTATTCTTCATGTCAATCATCAAAAACTCTACTAGATAAGACCACTCATTAATAGTGGTAATCACATCTTCTATCTATTTGAAAGGAATGGTGATAGATTAATCTACAAGCTCTAACCTTATGTTGCAATTCTTTAAGGGTGATAGGTTTCATGCCTTGTATGTTTCTTGAGATATCAAATTTACTCTAGAACCTAAGTTTAGTAGAGCCTTGTATGACAAAATCAAAGGAAATCATAGATTAATTCATTCCTTCAGAATTGTTCCTACCTTTATCTAGTCCAATACTATTTCCATTAGCATTATAGTCATAAGCTTTTGATCTGATTATTGTGGAAGCATGGTATTGGTTGGAGCATCTATCATAGGAGAAACTTGTCTCAATGAAGTTCTAATTCTACCAGTCTTTTCTAGATTTATCCTAAAGAAAGGACATTTCTTATCTTTGCACTTAGTATTGCTAGTACGGCCCTCTATTTGTACATTCACTACCCTTGCAACACTCTAATACTGAGGTTCTAATGGTAGTTTTCCCTACATAATAGGTGGTGGCATAGGTGGTAAATGGTTAGAAGGCCAACTTAATGAACTAGTTGTTTATGGACACATGTATGGATTGGATTCCATCCTTGGCAGTGTAGGTCTATGGTATTCTAGTGGATAGTATTGAGGAGTCTGAACTATTGCATTTCTTGGAGAGATCGGATGCTAGACATAGTATCAATAAGGATTTGGTTGTCAATATGGGTACTTCTATCTAGGTGGTCACATCACCCACGATTGTGGTTGCTGCCATTGATGGTGGTACTTCTCCTGTGGCTACAGGTAAGCTTTACTAAGGTAATAGACTAGTTGGAAGGTTTTTTGGTAGTTACCTTGAGGATAAGGTAATTGTTTGGGAATTTTTTTATGAATCTTGGATTCAGTGCATATGCTCCCATTTCTTACAAATGTACCATGACAAGGTAGCACCCCTTAGGGTGGTCATACTAGCACATAGTACAACCTTCCTCCTCATCTGAGCTTGTATCCAAACATTCCACTCCTGAAGTCACCTTTCATTTTCATCTATAATATCTTTTCTTCTTTTCTCCTTGCCTTTGCTGAAGGCTTGCTTAGTTCTTCTTCCATAATTTTCAAAGTTGTTATGAATTTTTTGTCCACTAAATCCCACATCTTTTCTACCTTGATTGCTATATCAATAACATATTTTTCAATAGGTAGGGTCTTTTTCTATATCACCTCTTCTAAGATTTCTTCTTCTTGCTAATCGCATACTTGTACATCTCTCTTCTAAATATATGGGTCTCTATTATACCCTTAAACTAAATCTCTCTTGTTCAATTGATCATCTTTCATTGCCACTTGGTCAATGAGTCTCTAAATTTGATGGACAATTATTTCAGATAATATACCTTGGGCATAAATCCCAAATATTTTCCTAGTTTTATTTCTTAGCCCATCAACAATGTGCCTAAGTTGCTCCCTTTGGGAAAATCCATGGCCTAGGCACCTATGCAAAAGAGAATAGTATCTATCCATTACTGAATTAATGGATTCATGGATCCCTTACTTCTAACACTAGATCTACTTCCTTAAGTTTAACACTCATAAGTAGGTTTGATATCTATCATTGAAAAGTTTGAGCATGGTACTCCATCTTCTAATTGATTCAAAATCTAATCAATCTATACCAGCTTTTTGCCTCTTTGATGAGTGTCCTTGGGAACAAATTTAGTTTTTTCCAATCACTTTTTATGTTATGTAGGGGACAGGCATCACGGAATTCTTTAAGGTGATGTTTTGAATCTACATGGTATCCATCCTCAAATCTAGGCATGTTGTTCATGTCTAGCCACTTAATGCAAATTTTCCTTTTGTGCCTGGTTGGAATGTAGACAAGTTTCCTTATGTTTATCATGTTGTGAGTTGTCAACAAGGGTTCATCATGATCATAGGGTTCATACACTCAATTATAGTGGTGCCCAATTTGGTACTCATACCTCTCTATCTCTTCAGGTTTATCCCTATTTCTTCATGATTCCCATTCGTCATCTTCCTCATCAAAATGTCTTAGGTGATAGTCATGTTAATCATGGCTCTGACGTCTTTCCCTATCATGTTCTCTGTACCTTTGTTCCCTTCAATCAAAGTCCACCAACAATTAGGAGGATGAAGATGAAGTAGTGGAAGAATGATGCCAGCTAATTCTTCTTCTATGACTATGATATTCTTCCCTTTGTAAGCTAATGGAAGCTCTTAGCCTTGAGTCCTACTTGTACTTAGAGTTTGTTACTTCTCTTCTTAGCATCCCTTCTAAGGCTGAATGTAACTACACTTTGACAAGTTCTTCTAGATGAATAATAGGTGTTTGGGAATGAACTTCATGATCCTGGTGGAGTTTCTTCACTACAAATGCATTGCCAACAAGAACTTCCAAGACAATAGGGGAGTTAATCTAGTTTCCCTTGTTGTGCACATGTTTGGTCTCCATAGCAACATCTCTCTACACTTGTCCCTCTATGGGTTGGTAGGGTATCATCATGTGTTTTGTCACATGGTACCCTTCTTGCACATGGCTTAGATTCATTCCCTTT
>MNCI01014065.1:0-12126 GCA_015680685.1 Gnetum montanum
TGAAGGCAAAAAATAAATTAGCTAAGGGATATGTACCAACAAGCTCAGATTTCACATTGTGAACTCTGATCTGTAGCCTTTTTCCCCTCCCTTTTCTCACATGTGAAGGCTCTTCTATAGGACGAGGCTTCTTGATCTGCAACTTTGACTTTATGGCTTCTACAATGAGCCATGATCCCCTCACTAAGTCTCCATGTTGGTAGGGGATGCCTCTCCAAATTTTTCACACATATGAAAAGACAGTCTCACCCGATCCTTGGTTGTTATTAAAAAAGACTCCCTGATAGCTTTCAAAGGGTCTTGAGATCAAGTGGTACAAAATACATGGTAGATCCATGATTTGGATATTTGGATATGATCTTGTATCACCTAGATCCCATTCTCTTAGACCACAAAAAATTCAGCAAACCATCACAAACAAGTGATGAAAAAGGAAAACTGCACATGGAAACGTGTCTCAAGTTCACCCCATAGCCTAGTCGTTTCCACCTGTAGGCCTTTCGAGAGATACTTAGCCCAATTATATCGTGTCCCCTCTTCCATGATGTCTTTCATAATCTAGACCTACTCTACCCTAAGAAGTTTTCCTTGGAAGAGCAACTTGGGAAAGGCATGAGCTTGGAAGATGGGGTAAATATTTTGGGCTACCTCTAATCTAACCTTTTTTTATATAGATACCTTTGTGATTCTTGCTAGTACCCAACCATTCTTCTATGCCTCTTTAATGGTCTACATCCTTACTAGTCCTTTCCCCCATGGGTAAACCATCAAAAGGAACACCGAAAATATCTAAGAAAAGACTATCAGTAATCTCAAACACCACTCGCATGTCATGAACTTGTGTGTGAAAGTGTTCTACTCTTTTAGTAAAAGAATCTACAAGAGTAATCATTTTCCCAGCTGGAATCCCTAGGTTTATAGCCAAAAAGAGGTCCATAAGCCTAGCCTCTTGAACCTTCTTAACAATTGTTGTTGGAGCCCCACTACATAGCCAATGCTATGATTCATCAACCTCACCATACTTAAAGAAGAGGTTAGCCTCATTACATCCCAATGTAATTACTGTAACCTCAAATTTGGCTGCCACTATGGAAACTATGACATCTAAAAACATCAGTGGCTGGAACACCAAGAGGTCCATGGGTGTACAGCCTAACCCCAAATCCATGCAAGGGCTATGCTAGAGAAAATGGAAATAAGGTACCCTGAATGGTCTTGTTGATTAGATAGGGACTTACATGGTGTTAAAACGACTATGTGTGAGAAGGGTTTATACTACATTACGCACGGGCATCAAGTCTAAGTAAGCTAGAGCATAGTAGGGGGTTGTGGCCTGAGAACAGTGATGTGAATGTGCAAATATGTATGAAAAAGTGAGAAAATAGAAGTGTTATGCTAAATGCCAAAGAGAAATGCAACAGGATTTGAGAACAGTAGTGCACCGCCCCAAAAGAGGAAGCATAGATAATTCAAAAAGGTATTCAAAGAGTTCAATAGGTGTAGTGGGAGCATAGTCATAGCCTCGATGGTGTTAGACTATGAAGTCTAGTGCTCACTGTGTTAGACTATGCCTGCCAGGTTGGTAGCCACGGTGTACCATGTGATGTTCTATGGGGCTACAGTGTACCATGAGGTGTAGTTGTGCCTCTCTACTGGTGTGGTGTGCTTTGGATCTCGTTCACCCATGGAGCTAATTGCCAAGATGCCAAAGTGCCAAATGCCAGAATTGGAAGTGTCCATTGCCTCAATGGTGAACAAGGAAAGTCAACCCCTCCCTTTTCTCTTTTTCCCCCCTTGAAACACTAGAGCATAGGGGTACTTATAGGGCTAGGGTTAGCCCAAAATGTAGATTAAGTACCATGTGGTAGTGTGGTGGGTGGGACCATGCTGTCTGCTACACTCATTCCATGTTACACATAGGACACAAGACACTATCTACTATGCTTATTCCATGTTATGCATAGGACACGAGATGCTAGCTACTATGTTGGATAGGATGCTACACTACAGTAGACATGGTGTTATGCTACGCAGTGTGATAGGGTGCTACGATGCAATAAAGATGGTGCTATGCTGCACTATGCTACACAATGTAATAGGGTGCTATGCTATGCTACACTATATAGCGTAGGAGGGTGCTACGCTGTGCTACATTGTGTAGCATAGTAGGATGCTATGCTATGCTACACTACGCAGCGTAACATTTGTGCAGAAAGTGCCATCATTCTGACACTTAGAAAATTTTGCAAATTGAGTAGTTGGAGTTGGCTACACTTAGCACTTGGAAAAATATGGACAAAGTGCCACCATTTTAACACTTAGCCATATTTTTAGCCATGATGCGAAGATCAAAAATTTTATGGTGTTTTAATGGCCTTTCTTTGTTGAAGTTTGAAGAAGTGGCCCAAGAGACGTCGACAAAGAATTACAAAACACCATAGCAGACATGTCACCAACATTACTTGTTAGCACAAGATTGGATGTTGTTTCATCATGCTCAAGAGTGTTATGGGAATAAGGTTGTGCTAAGGGAGAAGGGGTATAGGCAATGCTAGGAAGATGAAATTTAAATGGAGGAAATGAAATGCAATCAATGGATCATGATGTAAGATGCAAATTCAGCATGGCTGACAATGACCATGGCATGAAGTGGTTTGCCCCTGAAATGTTGACCTCTCATTAGAGGGCTTATGAGAGTGTCAAAGTTGATCTAGGTTTGGGCTAGTTATGAAGCTGCAGCATTGTCAATTTGCTTAGCGATGTGTTTTTCCCCATTCCCTTTTTTTCTTGTGAGGCGAACCTTCATTAGGTTCGGCTTACTACTAAATGTTAGCTGCAAGTTGGCCATTGAGTAGATGGGCTTGTCTTTGATGCAACCACATTGCATCTATAGAACAAGTGTTTCCTCCCCAGGATGAGTTATGTTACATTCATTTAAGGTGTTGGCTAGCTCACAAAGGCTCCCCATGGGACAAGTTGTGTTACGTCTATCATGAGTTTAGTGGTTGATGTGAAAAGAATGCCATGTGTGTCACAACATGTATGCTAGAGGGATGTGAAATCATGAGTATGAAGAGGATAAGATGATATTGAGATGAAGGTGTGGATGTGCATAGGCTATAACAGAGATGAGGGGGATGTGCACTCTTGATTGGCTTAACTAGTCTAATCATGCACATTAGAGCAATGTGATGACTTGTGGCTACGATGAGATGCACCTTTGCACAATTGCCTCCAAGGCTTTGTCCTAGAAAAACAACTTAGAGAAGACAAGAAAACCACAAAAAATGAAATGCAAGTGGAAATGTTAGATGTGAAGATGTTGCAGGTGCTAGATGTGAAGATTCCATGAATGTGTCAAATGCTATGCTAGTTGCAAGTGCTTAGGAAGCCAGTGAAAGTGCCAAGGTGATGATGCTATGAGTCCTCTAAAGGCCACACTAATGACAAGTTCTCAAAAATATCACCAAAATGGTGGGAGGTGATGATGTTGTCAGTGCTCCCAAGGAAATGGCAAGTGTTCAAATTAGATTAGCAACATGCTAGTTTAAAGTCCTGGTAGACCATGAACACAGTTTAAGGTCTTGGCAGACCGTGATGTGCTAGTTTATAGTCCTAGCAGACTACTGGATGCTAGTTTAATGTCATAGTAGACAATGGATGTTATGCCACTTTAATTTCATGACCCAAGGATGAGTTGTTATGCCACTTTAATGTCATGACCCAAGGACAAGCTATTGTGCTAGTTTAATGTCATGACCCAAGAACGAGCTATTGTGCCAATTTAATGTCATGATCCAAGGATGAGCTATTGTGCCAGTTTAATGTCATGACCCAAGAACTAGTTGTTGTGCTAGTTTAATGTCATGATTCAAGGATGAGTTGTGCTAGTTTATAGTCATAGTAGACTATCTATGTTAGTTTATAGTCATAGCAGACTGCTTACCTCGCTTGTGCAAGGTGCAATGCTGCATGCATGGTCATGCTGTGTACCTACAAGATCCTGCAAAAATCAACTAGAAAGAAAACAACATCAAGAAACACCTGTCATAAACAAGGTTAAAATGGATGAATGAAAGGAAAGTGATAGTTTTAGACCATTTCGGGTTGTAGGCTAGTTTAAGGCCTTTTCAAGCCATGTTTTGTTTTTGCTGTTTTTGTTGTATTTTTGATGTTTTTCAAATGAAATGCATAAGCTAAGTGGATGGATGTGTAGACAAAGTAGAAATGCATAAACAAAGACAAGTAGTGCGCAAATTAGGTAAGCAAGTAAAATGTAAATGCATGAACAAATGCAACCAAAGAAAAAAATGCATGGCCAATGGAGGCAAGGGGTGAGCTAGTGCTTAATGTGTTTTTTGCCAAGGAAAAGTCTTGATCATGTAGTTGATTCCTAACTGGGTGTGGATTAGGGAGCCTGTAATGCTTAGGATCCTCTAGGAAGCTATTGGCTTCAACCACTTGTTCGAGTGTGTTAGCCTTAGGTGTTGCATTAGTTTCTGTAGGTGTACTACCAAGAAACTCCTCTTTCGAAACTTGCGCCATGTCTATGTCATGGATAGTTGAAGAGAAGGAATTATCACCATGGATGATAACTTGACCACCTTCGTATGGAAGGTGGATTTCTTGGTGGATGGGAGAGGAGACGATCCTTAGTTGCGCTAGCCAAGGCCTGCCTAGAATCATGTTGAAACCTAGCATCTCCTCTATGATAGTGAAATCTACAATAGTGGGGAATTGCTCTCCTACCAAAAAGGTTAGGTTAATTGTACCCCTAACTGTGACATGTGATCCGTTGAAGGATTTTAAACATGTGGTTTTGGTTGGCCTGATTTCATCTACCAGGCCTAGCTTATTGATGATGGAGTACATGACTATGTTTATTGCCTCACCATCATTGACATGGACTCTACGGATAGTGAACTGCCCAACATGAATGCTAATGGATAGTGGAGCTATAGTGACCTCCCCTCGTTTGGGGTTGACTTTCACTGAATCATCGCAAAAGGATAGAGATGTTGAACCCAATTCTTGTAACATGGATGGATGCCTCATCTGTAGGAATGTCCTTTGTAACAGGAATGGAGGCCAACATTCAGGCCAAGGCTTGGCAGTGAGTAGGTGAGGTCATGACTAGGTTGTGCAAGCTCAACGTTGTGTTCTTTTGCTTGAGCATTTTTTTCACTTGGGTTAGTGTAGCTACAATGTCCTTGTCGTTAGCCATTGTGTTGGCCTTGACTTCCTCCATGTGGGTTGAGAGATAGATCTCTCACATAGGGGACTTGGGCTTAGTTTGCTTGACCTGCTTGGGGGTAGGGGCCCTAGTGTTTGGTTATTGCTTGTTGATTATAGCCTTTGCTTTAGCCATGGGGGTTGCGAGGCACTCATTCGTCCTCTTGTGTCACCATTTGGCACTAATGGGATCAACTCTTAAAGGAGGAGGGACTGAGATGTTTCCCACTATTGGACTTCAGGTAGGTGAGAGGCCATCATGTTGTGGCACCCTTATGATAAAAGGTGGCTTAGGAGTTGTTGTGTGATCAACTCATTGTGGAACTTTGATAATGAAAGGTTTCTTAGTGCTTGTTGTTACTACATCATGCTAGTTTAATGTCTTAGTAGATGGTTGGTTTGGAACCTTGACCACAAAGGGTGTTGTGGATGCTTGAGCTAGCACATTGATAACAAAGGGAGGCCTCTCACCTATGGAGGCTAAGGGGACCCTTGCCTTGTTAAGAGGCACATGGATCACAAAAGGTTGTTACATAGGTTTGGGCTTGCCACCTATGCTAATGGAGTTTATGACATAGGAGGCATTGTCTGTGTTGTATTGACTCGTTGTGTCTAGTACCAATTGGCCTTGTTCTATCATTCTTTGTAGGTTGTCCTACAAAGCATGATAGTTGTCTATACTATGACTAGACAATTGGTGGTAATGACAGTATTGGTCTAGGTTAAAATGTTATGGAATTAGGGGCTCATTTGGTTTTGCTGAAGCAAGGTTCCTTAATAGTTCGCAGTACCTATAATGTTTTTGATGGGTAATCACCGATACATGTTTGTGTTGGATTTTCCCAAATTTTAAGAGTTTCTCTAGTAGTTCAGAGGGTTCCATTGGTAGTGGTGTATACCTTGAACAATCCTTGCACTCAAAGTTTGACCTTGGGATGGCCCCTATCGATGTAGGTGAGTTGGTGCTAGAGTTGGTAGTTTTTTCAGTTGGGGCCTTGGGTTGCTTAGCTATTGGGCCCTAGTTGTTTGCTTTTGTGCTTGTGGCCACTGCTGCCACTGTTGTGTTTTTCTTGCGAGCATGTTGGTTTCTATAAGCCATGTAGGTTGGGTCATTGGTAGCCTGCACTACTTCCTCTATGCCTTTTTTTGGGAAAAGGCTTGGCTAAGGGACTTCAGGGCTAGATAATACAGTTTGGACTTAATAAAGTCATTTATTACACCCTTGAAGATGGCCAATTGATGTGTCTCCACTAGGAGTTCATGCATTTCACTCAATGCATCATTCCAACATTGAAGGAATATTGGCACGAGCTCTAGAGACCCCTGCTTAACCTGCATGAGCTAGTTGAGGGTTGCTTCAGGCTTTAGGTTGTACCTAAAGCATGTTACAAACTAGCTTATGAGATCCTCCAAAGAGGACATCGAGGCCTTGGGTAGTGTGTGATACCAGTCTAAGGTCTTGCCAGTGATTGACATGGGAAACACACACATGATAGCATGTGGGCATGCTTGAAGGAGTAGGCACTCAATCCAAATGTGACCAAGTGTGCATTAGGGTCCCCTTCACCATTGTACTTGGTGAATTGAGGCAGTTGGACACTAATTGGGAGAGCTTGGGGTGGTACCGTGGGACTTATGGGATCATCCTGGTAGAAGTCCACCACCTTGATGGTGTTGGAGGAGGTAGCCTTAAGTTGATTGACCTCCTCCATCAAGCTTTGGATCAGTTAGAATGCTTGATCCAAGCTTGGGGATGTGCCAACTGGTTGCATTGGCTAGTCTTGTTTTGGTTGCATCACATAGGGTCAAATTGTTGGTTGTGGAGTTTTCTAGTTTAACGTCATAGCAGATGGTTGTTGCTAGTTTAACATTGTAGTAGACGTTTGTTGATGCACTGGCTAAGCGATGGATGCGGTGATTGAAGTAGGCCACACATGAGTGGGTTGGATGAACACCGTAGATGCTAACAAGATAGGTAGGACATAGTATGCCTAAGTTTTCTGGGGCTGGGAGGTGGCCCCAACATGAGCATAGAGTTCAGAAAATGCATTAGTTGCTTGCAAAGAAGGCTGAATTGGCATGGTCACAATCTCAGAGAGGATGGGGGGACTGAATCGAGGAGGGGCTACACTAGGAAGTGGTTGTTGGAAGATGGTGTAGGGATGGCTCTCGTGTTCGAAGTAGGCCTCAAACTCATCTTCTTCATTTTGTGAGGCTTCCTCGTAGGTTATCCTTACATCATGCTTATTTGCACAGATGAGTTGGGACAACAACTGGTCGTAGGACTTAATGAATGGGATTATGTCAAAAAAGGAGGGATTGTACCCCCATTCATTCCAGTGGATTCGTTCGTAGTCTTGTTTTGCCTCCAAATCAAGGTAATCCACTAATATTCCTACTTAGATTTTTGCATAAACAAAATTGTATTATTCGTGGCTTTGTCCAGCACACTTTGGCTAGATTATAATGTCAAATATGTTAGACACCAACATGGAAGGTTGATCTGGAGTCATATTCATAGATTGCTATTTGCAAAAAACAACTAACTCTAAAAACTACAAAGAAACGACCAAGTTGTGCTAGTAGCAAGTAACTATGAGAAAACAGCTAAGTGTGAAAGTGTAGAAGAAATGACCAACTCTAGTACTACACTGGCTATGCTAGAGCTTGCTACCCTACAAATTGTCATGCTCACTACGTTGAGAGAAACCGCTACGTCGATAGGGCCACTATACTTCATAGAACATAGGTAGTGTAACATAGTAGATAGGCAACATAACACGGTAGACTATTTAGGAACCTCTGCACTAATAGGGCCACTACACTACATAGGATGTAGGAAGCGTGACATAGTAGACAGGTAGCATAACATGGTAGACAATGTAACATAGTGGACAATGTATCACAGTGGATAGAGGCATTGTAACATAGTAGATAGTTTCAAAACAGCTACACTGATAGGGTTGCTACGCTACATAGGATACAGGCAACGTAATGCAGTAGTTAGTTTAGAAACCACTACGCTAATAGTGTTGCTACACTACATAGGACATAGGCAGCATAATGCATAGATAATTTTAGGCTTTCATCCTATAGGGTTCTAGAGGAGCTGTCATGATGACCAATTTGCACCAGCTAGTGCGTAGACAACCATAGGGGTGTCACATCTATGCTAGCAGGTTATTGGTAATAGGGTACAGACAGCATGCAGGATTACCCGTGGCATGCAGAAAGGACATGGAGGTTCAGGCCCTCCTTCTAGTGCCAAAAACTATGACGTCCAAAAACATCGGTGGTTGGAACACTAAGAGGTCCACGAGTGTATAGCCTAACCCTAAATTTGTGTGAGGGTTGTGCTAGAGAAAATGGAAATGGGGTGCCCTAAACGATCTTGTCGATCAGATAGGGACTTACATGGTGTTAAAATGACCATGTGTGAGAAGGGTTTGTACTACGTTACGTGAGGGCATCAAGTCTAAGTAAGCTAGATTGTAGCAGGGTGTTGCAGCCTAAGAACTGTGATGTGAACATGAAAATATATATGAAAAAGTGAGAAAATATAAGTGTTACAGTAAATGCCAAAGACAAATGCTTCAGAAATGTAATAGAATTTGAGAATAGTAGTGCACCACCCTAAAAGAGGGAGCATAGCTAATTCACAAAGGTATACACAAAGTACAATAGGTGTAGTGAGAGCGTAGTTATAGCCTCAGTGGTATCAGGCAATGAAGTCTGGTGCTCATTATATTGGAGTGTGCCTGCCAGGTTGGTAGCCATGGTGTACCATGTGATGTTCTATGGGGTTGCAATGGGGTTGTAATGTACCGTGCGGTGTAGTTGTGCCTCTCTACTGATGTGGTGTGCTCTGGGTCTCATTTGCCCATGGAGCTAAGTGCCAAGATGCCAAACTACCAAATTCCAAAATTGGAAGTGTCCACCGCCTCACTGGTGAAAAATAAAAGTCAATCCCTCCTTTTTTTCTTTCCCCCCTGACACACTAGGATGTAGGGGTACTTATAAGGTTAGTATTAGCCCAAAATGTGGATCAGGTGCCATGTGGTAATGTGGTGGGTGGAACCACGCTATTTGCTACGGTCGTCCCATGTCACGAGCAGGACATAGGACATTGTTTGCTACACTCATCCCATGTTACATGTAGGACATGGGATGTTGGCTGCTATGCTGGATAGGGTGCTACGTTGTAGTAGAGATGGTGCTACACTACACAACATAATAGGGTGCTACGCTACACTACACTATGCAACGTAACATCTATGTAGAAAGTGCCATCATTTTGATGCTTAAGAAAATTTTTCAAATTTGATAGTTGGAGCTAACTACACTCAACACTTGGAAAAATATGGGCAAAGTGCCATCATTTTAACACTTAGCCATATTTGCAGTCACCATTCTGAGACCTAAAATTTTGTGGTGTTTCAAAAACTAACAATAAAATTAGCAAAAAAAAGAGAGGGGAGGGGGGGGAGTAATTAATTAAACTGATTCAGATTACTTGAAAAGAGGCACATGATATAGGTCACTCACTGTGAATAGTGTGGGAAACTATGGTACTTCCAATAGCACTTCTTCTATAATGGGTACTCAATGGGACACCCATTCGCCATCTAACCACCCAAGCTCCTCACATTTCATGTAGAACTTTGAGTACTTGGTTGGATAAGTTTTAAAATCAGCCCTAGGTTGCTCTATAACACTGGCACATATGTTCTCCATAGAGGAGAACTCTTGAAGATCTATTTGAGCTAGGGCTAAGGCCCCCTCTTATCATGAAGACAATCCTTGTCAATTATAAATCTAACAATAGATAAAACATGATAAGCATTTTAAACCACACAGACAAATAAAAATAGAATCCTTGATCATGTTAATAGGACTCATCCACTGAAATAGTAGATGGTTCTAGGTGGGTTCTGAAAAAATGTGCCCATATGACGAGCAATGAATAGTGTTATATTTATGATAACACTTAAATACTAGCATCACCTAGATCTAGGACAAAAGTCTTAAGCCCTTTGGACATTGGCTTGAGCCCCTTGCCTCTTTCGCTTCAGTAGACCCATCTCTCATGAATTTGAGAATGATTTGGTTTGCTCCAAGTAATAGTGTCTCACTTAGGATGCCTATTGCTTCACTAGCTAAATGCAACCATACCATGATACTGAAGTGACAAAGTAGAAATTTTAAGAACTCTCATGCACCTTCTTGGAACCAGACTGCTTGGTCCCCTACTCGTGCATGTGGTGGGGAAACATTGGGCACAGGGGAAGTTATACAACATAGAACCCCTACTAATTCAACCATGACTAGGATCGACTTCAACATAACTTTGCATTTTACAAAAAATGCATTAGTTTACAATAAGGGTAATCCTTGAAAGAAAAAATTTTGAAAACTATTTTCTAAGTGTCAGCTACACTTACATGCAGCGTAGCAGTCCTCTGTAAAGCGTAGCAATCTTATATAGAACATAACAATCTAACACTATCAATGAACCAAATTTTTTTAAGTATTCATCCTATCCCTATGACTTCATATGTAGCATAGTAATTATAGCATCCCATGTATCATAGCAATTGAATCCCCTGGGAAACATTGCATGTACATCCCATGTAGCGTAGCAGCTATGCCTCGCATGACATAGTGGCTATGTCACATGTAGTGTAGCAGCTACACCCCATGTAGGGTAACAAGTGAAAACATAGTGTAGCCTACTAGTTATGCTGTCAAAGGCAACATGACCTGAAAATACAAAATGTTTGCAAAGCCCCTGCCCCATTCCACCACGTGGAACATAAGAAAGAAAAACCTCTCCACATGTGCTATGCTACCCAGAGCACTCCAAACCTTTGCCAAAACAAATGGTACATCATCCCAGCCATAGCATAGCAATTGTGATAGTCACAGCCATGGCGATAGCCACAATGGTAGCACAATAGCCACAGCATAGCAGTAGTAGCAACCATGGAAATAGCTGTAATGGAAACGCAACAACCACAGTGTAGTAGCTGTGGTGGTAGCAGTTATGGTGGTAGTCATGGCCATAGCGGTAGTAGCTATAGTGTGGCAGTTATGGCAACTAGGGCATGGTGACTACGACAGAGATAGTAGGGAAAAAAAACAACAAAAATGCATAACATAAATAAAGGTAGCATAGTGGCTTACTAGGCAGATGATGTCTCCTGCCATTTTTCAATGTGCACTCTAGGGATACATTGCAAGGTGTGGTTCCCTTCATCTACATTTACAAGACCTTGATGTCTATGCTCACTCCTGCACACCATTGTCTTGAGATCAAACTTTGGCCTATCACTCATTACGCTACAACTGCTACCCTCTCTTCTACGCCTTCTTCTCTAAACTGCACTATGCTCTAGGCTATTAGCTCTGACAATGAAAATAACATGTTTTCCATAGATAAACCCCTATTTATACCCTTTAATGTTACATGAGATGTTACTTTTTTAGGACATCCTATGTCCCACGCGTAACGTGGGACGTCCCATGACCCACGCGTAATGCAGAACATCTAGTGTCCTACGTGTAAGATGGGACACCCCATGTTCCCTACAGTGTAGCACATAGATGTCCTTAAAAAGTAAATTTTAGAACATTTGATTCAACCCCTCATTTTAACCCTTTTTTCTTTACACTACAAGAACAGTGACAGTTTGCTATGACCTTAAACTGGAAATTTTGAAATTCTCTTTATACTATAGGCACAATGATAGTCCGCTAAGACCTTGAACTAGCAATCTTGAAATATAGTGTTGCATTCTACACATGATTCTGGTCCACTATGACCTTAAACTAGAAATTTTGAAATATTGCAATTACTATACATGCATTTCACTTTATGTTGCTATGTTAGGTAGG
>MNCI01014074.1:12783-28583 GCA_015680685.1 Gnetum montanum
CATAAAAGACCATAAAAATCATATACCTGGGACTTACTTAACCATACACCATGACAACAACAAGTAAGTCTGGGAAGAAAACGAATGATTAACCCCAAGTGTTCCATGGGGCGTTTAGGCATTTAGTCTGCAGAGTTCGACCAGATCGCACGTGCTAGGCTCGTTTCATATGGTTGAGTGTAGGGGTACCTCGCCACTCATCAATTATGTACCTGAGCACACCTTGTGTATAGCAATAAAGATGAGCTCTTCGATTCATCCTTGCAACACTTGAGATTTGTTTTCTTACACATTTCTTTTATTTTATTTTCTTCTGCATTTATTTTATTTTATTTTATTTTATGCATTTTACATTTCTGGTATTAGCATAGCAATTCATTTTGATCAATTAAGCAAATCATTAAATTACACTTAGTACGATCACTTCAAGCATGCTTATAACACTTGGTAACCCAATAACGATTAGTGTTTGGTAATCCCAGTAGTGTTGCACTAGTTCAGGATGTGTACAACAAGTGAGAATGGATGCTAGTGCTAAGATTAGTTAGAACTTAGTTAATGAGTAGTTAAGTTAAATTAGTCATCTGGTTATCTCTCTCTTTCCCTACTAGCGCAAGACATAAAAACATAAAAGCTATAAAAGTCATATGCCTCAAGCTTACTTAACCATACAATCGTGACATATAGGTAAGCTTGGGAAGACAACGATCAACCAACCCATACTTGTTCCACAAGGGCGCATAAGCACTTAGTCCTTGGAATTCGACCGGATCGTGCGTGAACACTCGTATTTGTATGGTTGAGCGTAGGGGTACCTCGCTGCTCATCAATCAACTATAAATATTAAAAGTCATATCCATGATTGCTCCATTTTAATAGCATGATTTGGAGGTACCTCTTTAATCCACTCTTCTAGTTTATTAATATAAATGCCAACAAAGTTTGTGAAAGAGGATAGCCTTGCTTTACTTCTATATTACTGTAAAATTTACAAGATTATTTAGTTTTTTCATCTTTTAATTCAAAATTTATGTCTTTGCATAAATTTTGAATGTTGAGTAGACCAAAATCAACTTTAAATTTGATAATTCTACTCCATAGTTATTCTCTCACAACAAAGTCAAATGCTTTAGTAAAATCTACAAAACAAATAAATGTTTTACCCTATTTGTTCAATCTAATATCTAAGAGTAACTAAATGATCTAGTGTGGAATGTTTTGTTTTGAGTCCTAGTTGTGAAACAACACATAAATTATTTCTTTCTATCCACGATTCCAATTTTTTTCCAAAATGGTACCTAACAATTTTGCAAATAAGCTATTGATCATGACTAATCTATAATTATTTAAAGTTGATTTCTCTCCTTTTTAAAATATCATAACAACTCTACTAATTATCCACTATCTAGTCAAACCATTTTGAAGTGCTTCATTAAGCATTTTTCAAGTCTCTCTATAGACTCTCTCCTTGACAATTTAGTAATCCAACATGCAATCCTTCTGCATCTACAGCCTTTCCAGAAGCTAATTTTTCAATTCCCTCTCCTACTTTATCATGGTAAGTTATAAAACATTTGGAAGCACACAACTTGTTCTAGTATTCATCTTGTGATAAAACAAATTTTTGTAGAACCCTTTTGTCTCTGCAAATAGAATATCATTACTTTGAGAAACTATATTTCTAAAAATTTTCCAATAATTTCATGGATCTTGCTTTATCATTTGTACCATTTGTTTTAATGCTCTTTTAGAAATTTTATTTTTTCTCTTGAAGTAATTTTATGTAATCCTTATTTATAGCTTTTTTATTATAGGAATTTTTGAAAGCTAATCTTGCTTTAAAAAATTCTATATCAAACTATTTCTTCTTACCCATAGAATGTTTGTTTCATAGTAGTATTTTTTGTTTGCTCTAGTAATATGTCTTCTAACTAATCTTCAAAATTTTTTATTTTCAACAAATTTTGTAACTATTGCTAAAAAGATTATGTATCTACAACTATAATATCTCTCATTATTTTCTAGTAGTGCTTATAATTAGAATGCATTCCTTTAATGGAAAATTATAAAAAATGGTGTGGAGAACCACCAACCTAAAAGCTAAAGATTCCTAGTGCATTTTGAGGTGTGGTTAGTAATAAATCAATACATGAATATCTTCCTTCTTTTTTTAAAGTAAATCTTAAGCTTGATGGAGATTCTTGGATTCTAATAAATAATAAGATCAAGGCCTTTTCCCCATTTTACTGTGTGTTTTCCTATCCAATTTTGTTTCAACATCCTTTGATTTTCTTTCCCATCCAATTCTAATTTGATCATAATCTTTCATATCTAGCCATCTTTGATTATTCTGCCACTCCAAAATATCAACCTACTTAGAACTAATCCTTGTATTAAAGTCACCACAAATATAAACTTACTTTTTAAAGTAAATTCTGCCATATCCCATCCTAAATATTGAAAATATTTATTTTATTTTTTTGGATAAATATAGCTTTGCATGATATATTGCATCCCATGGATGAAAGTAACTAAAAGCAAGAAATATAGGGCATTTTCTCTGCCTAATCTTCAACCACATATATTCTTTATACTCATCAATCTTTTCCACCTTAGTCAACTTTTAGAGTTCTTTTTTTCTTTTTCTTTTTTTCTTTTTTTTTTTTGAAAATACAAGATAATCCTTCTAATGGCTTTCACCATTTATGAGATCTAATACTTGCTAAATTTATTCTACTAAAACTAGGTAAATAAAAATTTTCAGAATTTTCTTCTTCTCAAGTTTCAACTCCTTGAAAAATATCAATTTTTTAAAAACCCAATATTATACAGTGTAGTTAGTTTAGTTGTAATGCCACTAGCTATATTCAAGAATCCACAATGCAAAGTGTTCAAGTATTCTTTTAAAATGCTTTATCTTGAATTACTACAATATGATCTAGATTTAGAAAAACTACCTTACCCTTTGCTCATGTTTCTTTTACTTGTTTCTATTGTTTTGTCTTTTTTGCAAGCTCTTCTTTCATGAGATCTTTATTTATCCAAATTTTTTCTCCTTTCAAATTGCTATGATTGTACCAAACTTTTCCTTAAGTAGCTAAATCACTAAATTTCACAATAATATGACATGATTTATCACCTTTGAGTCCAATGTAATAAGCATCTAGGATTGTATTGAGCAAGATATGGACATGCATTTTTTGTTGTTATAGTATCATGAACAACAATTTTGAAATTATCTTTTTAATTTAGACTTTCTAGAACCCCATCAAATTGGAGATTTTCAACTCATTTGCTTTTTTCTTCTTGTTCCTCCACTAAATCACACAAAGCTTCACCACATTAAGGAATTGCTTCAACAATTGTTTCTTGCTTTACAATTATATCACATATAGTTTCTTGATTTAATTTAGAGTTCAAAGTTTTTCTCTTTATTTTTTGCTCTATGATCCATTCTACTATCATTTGTTGTTTTGTCATTATAGCTTCTAATTGATCAAACATCACCTCTTGCATTGCAACTATAATGTTCATGGTATGAATAAGATTTTCAAAGTCCCTATTAGGTTAATCCATTACTACTATTTGTTCTCTCATTAGCATATTTTGCTTTCCCAGTGCTTCTTTCTATTCCTGCATCCATGTATACACTATTTCCTAATTCAAAATAATTGTTTCATGTCTATCTTCAAGAGTTTTTTGCCTTTCAAAGCTAACTTTTAGTTGAGTGGCTATCTCTTGTAGTTCAAACTTATTAACTAGTGTCATATCTAATACTTTACATGGCCTTAGAAAACCCTTTGCAAAGCTTGAGATCCTCAACATAGCCTCGAAAAACTCTCTACATAGTCTCAGAAAATCTTGTGCAAAGCCCTAAATTTCCACCCTTTGCACAACCTTGGAAAATCTTTTTCAAAGCCTTAGATCCTCTGCATAACTCCATAAAACCCTATGTAAAGCTTCAAAAAACCCTCGGCATAGCCTTTAAAAACCCTCTCCAAAGCCTCAACATAATGGCATAGTCTTTGAACATTTATATTTTTTTACCATGTGCCTAAGTGGTACATGTCTCAACATACCTCTTAGATTTGAACTTTTAGTTAGAACATTCATTTTGTGGTTTACAACTTATTGGTTTGATTCTAATGAATATGTTGATTTGATACCAATATGCATGTTTTGCTTAATTCTATGAAAGTATCATGTTGACTATATGTTTTGGAGGTACATATAGTCAAATAGTTTCAAATTTTAACACTCCCCCGACCAAAAGCCCAAACAAGAGATAATCAAATGAAAATTCAATTTGAATTTTCTTAAATCATAATAAGATGTGTGTACAAATCCTATTGATGTCCATTAAAATATTAATAGAAAGAAATTCTTCTACTAAAATTAAATGAACAAACCCTTTGCACTTGAACAAATGAGGTAACATAAAAATGGATGGAATTTGCCTTCAAAACCTTGGCTCTTATACCAATCATGGAGTGAGATAACAAGCTCTTACTCAAGTAGATTATGTAAATATGTAGGGAATGATTGTGCAAACATAAAAATGTAATTTTGTTTGTATCCTTTAACATGTTTATAATGTTTCCATAAAAAATCATAAGCATATCCAAAAAGAATTTAGCTAAATAGGTAAAAAATTATTTATAATAAACGTCTTAAATATAATTAAAAATTAGATTAATGAAGAAACAAGATCAAGGGCTTATTACATAATTACTTTATCTTAGAAACAAAAAATTGAAATTATTTCTATTATGATGCTAACCCATTTCTAATCACAATTAATAGTTTTTATTCTTTATAATTTACAAATTACAAACTTGAATAGTTAAATCATATGTTATAGATTACATTATCTTTTCAACCTTTTATAATTTACCAGTATGCTTTTTCAAATTTCCTTCTTGTACATTGAAATACTTTTATTTTTATCTAGTTTTCAAAAATACACAAAAGGGTTCAAATTGTTGATGTCCTCAAAGGCTCAATGCTCATCCCATGAAGGTAAAATCTTAGGAGGGTCAATGGAGGAGCAAAAGCCATAATGCAACCATAGTTTCACGGTTGCACCAAGGCTAGATCGTATTCCACCAATTTATGTTTTAGTTACCAGGACTTATAATGATTTTACAATGTATAAATTTTCTCAAATTTTATTTTATAAGGATCTCCATAGAAATAGATTTGGATTACGTACTAATTATTCAAAGTTCAACTTTATCTTACAATACCAAATACATGCTTGAATTATAATATTTATGGTGATTATTAAACACAATCCTCAAATTAAAGTTGGATAAGAATAACATATTAAGTTAGATAGGATTAGCTTACGTGGATAGATGTACACCCAAAACCGAGGGTGCATCCTTGCATGCTCCAAAAAAAATTGATCACTACAACATTGCATGTTTAAAAATCTATTATTCTATTCTTAAAATATTTCTAATATGACTATTTGACAATTTAGTTTACTTTAGAGTGCATCAAACACTACAAAGTTGCATGTTTAAAAATCCATTCCAACTTCAAGTCCATTTCGTGGGCTAGATTGGAGGCTTTGATGCTCATGCCATCTACGGGAGCATCTACTTTCTTCAAAATTCATTTCCATGAATTTGGAAAGCACATTAAATATTGATTGCCTGAGTTCCTAAACAATTGATCCATAACGCGGCCACGTCAGAGAATTCAAGCAAAAATCTTGAACTGATACATTTGGTGCGGGAAAACAAAAAACTAGAATGCAGAGTTTGAAAATCTGATCTTATCTTGATTCAGCTTGAAAAGTTTCCTTCAGTAATTAACCAAAACATACAAATATTTTAGATATGTAAACTTGAAATTGTGCATTATTGCTTACCGTTATAAAATCCTCACTTATCAAGGACACAAAATGTACCCTATCCATTTTGCACTNAATGAAGTGATCTTCAACAGCTATGCTAATTTCAAAATCATATATTTTGCAAAACATTTTGACCAATACAATGCAAAATCCCCAAGGAAAATATTAGTTCTTAATAGGATATTACTTGTCATACACAGGAAGACTTTCTAGAGTATGAGAACGGCAGCTATAATGAGCTTGTTGCATCCATTGAGGATGAAAAAAGTACACCCGTGCAGGTACATGTTAATTCCATTCCAGCAAAGAAAAGTTAATAATTTTCAGAGGCACCACTTCCAAACTAATGCATTCAATGATTTGTGACAGCTGATGCTGAAGTCATTCTTGAAAAAGATATACAAGCGTCAGAAGTGAAGTTTTTCCATCAGAACACTGTTTTTGAGTCAGGAATTTAACGTTGATTTATTGTATCCATTTACAGAGAGTGCTTGGAAGGTTTTGATAAAAGTGCTTAAGGTCTATTTGCATTCTTTTGCTGTTGTTTCACGTTTCTCCAATCTTAAATCATTATTTATTTGTATACGTTTCCTTGTTATCTTAGCATTTGCAAGCAAAAGTACCTTTGCACCTATNAGTTGGCCTAACAATCAAAATTATTATGCATTAAAATTTATTGTAGGAAAGAAAATAGAAGAAGATAATGGTAATCATCTTTTTGTACATGTAGCCTTTGTCGTTGGCTCTCATCAGCTTTTTCAAGAGCTTTTACTAATAGCCAAGAACATTTAAAGTCCTCGATATCAGTTCCAATCTGAAGAATGAAATCAATAATGAGAAACAACACAAGTATTTCAAGTCATGCTTTTCATTGATAGAGAATGAACCAGAATTTTTTTATTAATTTCAACAAGTTGGTTACTGGTGCTCACCTTACCAATCACTTCTGGATCACCAAAGCAATCCAGATAATCATCCTGCAAGCACAGAAAAAGATCACTTGATTCCTTGTTAGGGAAAATAAAAGTTTGTTCTTGAGAAAATTGAATTAATTTTCAAGATCACCGAGTATCTTTAGTGACCTGGACTTGAAAATATACTCCCATCTTCACTAAGATTTTCTTAGCAGAAACATGATTATCCAAATTCTCCCCAGCCATTAGAAGAGCACATGCCACCTACAAGAATACTTTGTTAACTTAACAGGGATGTCCTTTATCCACCAAAATTTATGTCTGCACATAATACCTTCAACCACATGAATTAGGCTAAAATTAACACTTGACATTACAGTGTGGACAAATAGGTTAACTTACTGGAAGATAGAAGGAATAATAAGCAGTTTTGTACTCAACTATCCGTGTATAACTGTAGAGACATATCAATATTTTAAGTTAAAAAAACATAAAAATATTGGCTATAATATCAAGAAAGTTCAGAAGTAAATATTTTCTCTTTTTCGTAACAAACATGCAGCCATATCATACTGTAAAAGGGCACGTTAATCCATTATTTTAAACAAAATGTCACATAGATACATTATCACATTATTATGACAAACTATATGGTGTTGCAATTGTTGCATACATAGGCAATTTGCATTTTTCAAGGTCTCTATCATAAGTAGTGATTAAATCCAGCATCTGCCCACAAGCTGTTTGAAACCCAACCTGCAGAAAAAAGTTTACAAATCCTTAAAACAACCTTGTACTATTTTTGTTTCTTGTTTAAAAGACTGCCAGCTGTTTTATAGAACACTTGTTAAGATTATCCCAAATTTAAAAGGATATTTACCTCATTGAATAGGTCCAAGAGATCGGTACAAAAAGATTTGGTGTGAAAATGCCTCTTAAGAATCCTTCCTATGTGGCTGTGAAGCAAGACCCCATCATTAACTGCAATATTGCCTACCTGTGAAAACAAATAACCAAAGTAGTTTGATGAGTCATTCAGAAAAATAACCATACAAATTTACGCATGTAGGTAAACATGAAACAAATTTACAAGGAAAACATATTAGCGTATCAAGGATTTTTTGTGCTTTGTCTTATTTTGTTTCTTACAGTGTGAAACCATACAATATGAAGTAATACATTGTCTGAAGCAGCTTTTCTTCCCTCATTTTGTTAAGGGTAAAAGAAAAATTTTATTAATGATTTTCTATCATTTGATGGTGGACTCCCCATTGATTTTCAAAAATAAGTTTTGAAGGAGCAAAAGAAATTTAAAGCATGCCTATGAATGACAAAACTCTAAGGATTATCTTAGCCAATAAACTTCTTGAAAATTTGTTTAGAGTCGCAAACCTGCATTCCAGTGGCATCATCTGAGTACATTTTAAGGCAATCCATGACCTGTAACATCTTGTCTCTTGTTAAGGGCAGAATTGTATTATAACAATGTCATTAACCTTCAAAAGAAGGGGTGCTCTGTTACGAGGAGTCACAATTATTCACAGTACCCCTCGAGAAAGGGTTTGACCTATGTCATTTAAGGTCAGGCTTAGAGGTCGTGACAGCATGGAGTTGTGGAGCTAGTATTGGCAAGTGATAAGAGCCAGGTGAAGTGAGACAAGGGACTGATCACCCCTTTGGATAACCTAACCATGGTGGCAGTGCCAGATTGCCTCCAAGGCTTAAGTGGCATACGAAGATAACCCAAAGGGCATTACAGTGTAACATTCTCATCAATAAAAGTTTTCCTCTATTGTCCTTCCGTGAATCAGTAATATATACCAAGTTATTTCATTATATTTTCATTATCAGTAATATGTAACGAGTTATTTCATTATATTTTCATTATAACGTTGTTATAGGAATTACTGACGACGCTATTATAAGAATTAATAATAGAAAAACAAGAAAGAGATCAGTAGCAATATGATTATTTGCTTTTCTTTTCTTGAGTTTAGTTGGTAAACGTGTCAAAAAGTAAGTTGTAGTGTAGTTGTAATAAAATAAAATAAAATAAAAATATAAAGAACACCACATCAGAAATCAATGTTCAAGAAATCACTTGCCATTGGTAATCTGAACCAGCAAGGCTGCCCTCGTCTTGTTTGAGACTCATCCATGATATCATCCAAAACAAGAAAACATGCTTGAAGCTGCAAGAAAATGATCTTATGAAGCATGTTTGCTAATTTTCAATGCCGCCATTACTATTTTGTTGCACATCTTACTGGAAATTTAAAAGGAAAAATTTACCCATTCAATAGCCCATCCAAGAACCGATGCAAGAAAGAACTCATCATCTGTTACCATTTCTCCCTTTAGAAGCATGTAGCTATCAATGACAGCTAGACCCCTATTTAGTTTTCCTGTCCAAAAAGGATTGATGAGAAGAGCTAATAAATGAACCATTTCTGTGAATATACTTTTTTTTTACCGATGCGTAATTCATGCATGATATTAGTCAAAATAAAGGGTATAGTAATGATTCACCATGAGGTACATTGTGCTCCAGCATCTTTATTGCACCAGAGGCATTGCAGTAAACCCAAGCAAAAAGAATAATAATCAGATATAACAGAAAAAGAATTGTATAGAAAGTTAAATCATATTACTGCTCATGACAGTCAATACTGCGTATCTGAAATTTGTGCGAAGGAAGACAATAGTATACACTTGGCACATGCTGAAACAAGTTCATTGAATGTTACAGTATCCAATAGTGCATATACCGTAGGGATGAAATGTTAAAGGAATCAACTTTAACTTCCAAAACCAGCAAACATTATGAACGGAAGAATTGTCCAAAACACAAGTACAATATCTGAATTCAGCAAATATGTTTAAAACGGTAGATTATACCATTTCCACCCATTCACGAGACTGATCAGTATAGTGAGCAGCTGGATCAGCCAAAATCTCTGCTTTCAGAATCTCATAGACAGCAAAGAACTTGGCTTTATAATTGTCCATGGTAACATTTGATCCAATGGTACTGTACTTCTTGGTGGAATGCTTAGACTTTAGGCTCAGGTGCTTCAGCTGAACCAAAGTGGCAAGCTGAAGTGCCATGGTAGCATATTTGTCACTCATTTTGCCAAATGCTAACTAAAAGCTACACCACGGATTGATGGGACTGGAAGAAAAGAAATTGCAGACTACAGTGAGGACTACTGCAACCTATGCAAGTATGCAAGTTAATCAGCATTATATTGACAAAGCAAACAACTCAACTGAAGCATTCTCGGTCCCAACTCCAAATCTAAAATTTATGATCAGTAAAATAGTCAAAATCATCATTACATATGTTCAAAGAAAAACATAAGAATTCCAAAGGTATGCATGCATTTCACAAGGGCTTTGGCTTGATCAGAATGGAAGCATCCAAGCACATGGACACATCCAAAATAATATTAAGCAAACTTGGACTTCCTGGAAGAATGAACCCATCAAAATGTCGGTCACTGCAGTACCTTTTAGCGGACTCTTAAGGTAAAGTTGTGTGATGAATTTCCGAAAGAGTCTGAAACCTGCCCAATCCTGTGAAAGCAGGAAATTTTATCAGGGTTTCAGATTCAGAACCCATTTTCTGTTTTATGATCTATACCAGATCACGTTTCTTGAGTGTTGTATCAGATACCACCAACTTGCTAGGTGTTTCTATCTTTTCACTTTGGGGAAAAGAATTTTTAAAACGATTCAACGCTCCTCAGAGATCAGGCCATATTCATAGAGAACTGCACTGGATGCAAAAATCTAAAGCTCTTAAATTTTTAAGTCAGTCACAATCTCGGTGGTCCATAAAATATCCTGATTCCCCACAACGGGCTGCACAAGGCTAGCACTGATACATATATTATTACGAGTGTCACCTTTTTTACCAAACCAATCCTTACAAATTCGTCAAGTACGCATAAACAAATCCTTTCTTCCTTCGTGCAGTTTCGTCGCTTGTTTTCCCAAATAGAACGGCATATTTTTTTTGGCTATTTTTGCAATATGTGAAAATGTTTTGCTAGCCATGTAATTGTTCTCAACGGACTTTTCAATTTTCTACCGTGCCTATTTTTATTTTTATTTTTAATCATTTAAAGCTTTGAAATTGTGCTGCTACTGGACCCTTCATTGTTGCTGGGAGGGCTAACCCTGCAAAAGTCGGGCAAATTTGCTGTATAGCAAGCAGTTCTGTTGAAGCCGGACCGACTCAGGGGAGAGAACTTTTTAAACTCCAGGAAATCATCTTAGCAAGCAATAAATGTATTTTTAAACTCTAGTGAAATCATGATTCTTGGGTTATCCTAATTTACTTCTTGTTGTACTGCCAATTATAGTTCTTAAAAAAATATTCCCTTTTAAAAAAAATAAAAACAGATGGTAATTACTTGTTAAAAGAAACACCTCTTTAACAAAGTTGTCCTTGACATGTCGTTAAGCACCACTTGAGTCGCTAAAACAGGTTCAAAATCGAGATAAGGCTTTAGTGCTCATCAAGCTCGAAACACATCCCAACAAACATTGTGTTAATGTTAGCATTAAAATCTAAGTGAATGTAGATAAAACTTGCATGCACAACATATTTGAAATAAGCTAGTTAGTCACTCCCTTATTCCACTCGAAACCCTTTAAATTCATCATTGTGTGCTAGTAGTTGGTGTTGGACTCTTATGAGTGCATGCAACATATCGTAGCATATCCTATGACACTCTCAGCTAAACCCAAATGTAAAGTTGAACAATGCAACCTTTCTAGGCAACATCCTACTAAGTGGGATATAGAAAAAGATCATAGCCCCCTCCAACTAGTGCATGGAACTACCATGTTAGTATAGTTCTAAAGCACAAAGAGCAAAGGACTTCTTGCACCTCCATGGCCTCCAAATTGTGGGGAAGGTAGCATGTCCCCATCAACCACCTCTTTCACAATCCTCTCCTACTCAAAATAAGCAACAACTTTGAAGCATAGCCTAGGTAACCTATGAGGCTACTACACAATGATCGAAAGAGAATTATGTCAAATCTAGAAAAGTACCTCATGCTGCTTAGAATTGAATGCAAAGAATCTTAGGTTTTGGAAAGTCTAATAGCTCAGGTCAAGGACCATAAAGCTCATTGTTAAACTCAGCCTTCTCCCCAAGATCCAAATTCTCTATAGCACCAAACACCTAAGCCAAGAACATTACCATTCCAAACTTGGTGTGTCCATCCTTCTAGGCCTTGCTTAGCATGCAGAATTCATAGAAGGGTCACTATGCAGTCCATCATCATGATGTAAGAGGACACATTGATCTACAAGGGGAAATGAGATCAAGGCATCCCTTGAAACATTTCCCAAAAGATTTAGGGATCTCAAGCTCATCACAGTTTTTTACCTATGTAAGATTTGAACCTCATCACCTCTAGAGTGCTTCAAAAGACTCCAAGCATCCCCCAACTTGAGATGGACTCCCACACGATCTCATCCAATGGATCTTGAGAGTCAACCACATGTCATGACTCTTCTAGTTAAGTTGGTCCTCTTTCTCTAGAAGTTTGTCTTATACATTGTACAAGGGATTTCCAACCCATCAATGAAGTAGCCATGATAGGAGACTACGTGCTCCCAATAGAAGTCTAGGATCAAGTATTCCTAGGACCTTAATTGCTTAGGTAACTTCCAACTATCATCAGAGTCTAGACAATGCTTCCAGTGGATCAAGAATTCCATTTTCATATTAGGATCATGCTTAGTGCTCCTAAAATTTCTGATGTAGTCAAGTCTCTTACCTTGTATTAATTGAATACTAGACTACTCTTAGATTGAGAGACTTCTTTTCAAATATAGAAATCCATCAAGCAAGGACTTCAACATGCTAACATGGAAAACTAGACGAACTTTGTCCATATTGATGGGCAGCTAAATCTTGTATACTTCAGGGTTGATCTTATCAACAATCTTGAAAGGTCCATCATATTGCCACATCAGTTTGGAAGTGGTACCTTTCTTTGGTTTGAATTAGCAAGGATCCAATTTTAAAAGGATCTAATTCCCAACACTGAATTCATGGGAATAGCACTTATGATCTACATATTTCCTCATGTATAGCATAACTCTCTCCAAGCAACTCCTTGTTGCATTAACCATTTTTAACAATACCTTAAAAATTCATCAACTGAAGGGTGATCACCTTACAAAGTGGGAGAACCATATGAGGAGTAATGGGTTACCTTCCCATCACCAATTCTACTAGAGAAAACCTAGTAGCTAAGGACTTGTAGATGTTATGACTCAGCTAGGCAATTCTAAAAAGAACATGCCAATTCTTCTAATCGCTATGGACATAATACCAAAGGTACTTCTTGAGTATGCAATTCATAGGCTCTATTTGTTCATCAATTTGTGGATGGAAATTAGTAAATAATTTGAATGTATTTCCCATCATGCCAAATAAGGCTTGCCAAAAAGAACCTATAAACTTGGGGTATCAATCTAATATAATGCTTATAGGCATCCAAAATACTTGACCACTTTATCAAAGGAATATACCACTATATCTTCTACTAAGCATTGGGCCAAATAGGGAATGAATATGATAAACTTTGAAAACTTATTCACCACTACAATGATTCTACTCAAGCTATGCATATTTAGTAGTCATGTAATGAAGTTCATAAATGCCATAGTCCATGGATAGGACGGAATTTCAAGTGGAAGGAGAAGTTTTCTAGGACATTTAGTAGAACCATTGTCTTATTGGCATACCAAACATTTCTGTACATAAGCAATCACATCCCAATACATCTTAAGCTAAAAGAAGGTTCTCTCAATCAGTGCTAGAGTTATTTGATAACCAAGGTGCCCAGCCCATGGTGTATTATGACACTCTCGAATGATCTCTTTGTGAAGGTCATCCCAATTGAAAACACAAATTCAATTATCCCAAAATCAAAGTAATTTTTCCCTCATCCTAAAATGGAGTGCTTGTCCTAACTCTATCAACTTTATTAAGTTAATGAATTGTGGATTCTATTTCAACTAGTGTTAAATTCTAGCTAGGAGTACCTCATGACACTAAATATGAGAGATAAGTGGCTCATTAATAAAAAAGAGATGGGAGGTTGATTAAGAATAGCAGCTTAATGCATCTATCACAACATTCTCCTTCTCAAGATGGTAGACCAATTATAGGTTAAATTTAGAAAGAAAGGTTAACTATTGAGCTTTCTTGGGTCAAAGCTTTGTTTGATTGAGGAGGTAGCTAGTAGTCAAATTATGTGTCTTTAAAAGAACTTGACTTCCTAGCAAGTAGTGTCTCCATGTTCTTAGGCAATGGACGATGGCAAACATTTGCTTCTTATGAACTAGCCATCTCCATTCTACTTGATTCAACTTTTAAGATTTATATGTAATGAGGTGGTCCTCCTGTAGTAGCATCCCATCAATTGCATCCTTACCAACATCTATATGAATTTCAAAGGATTTTGAAAATTCTAGTAAGGCTAGCACAAGATAAGAAATTAAAGCCTCCTTGATTTTATCAAAGGCCTACTAATAGCCAAAGTCCTAGTGCCATGGGACTTTCTTCTTCCATAAATTTGTGAGAGGGGTAGTAATGACTAAAATTTTTTTTTAATAAACCTACAATAGAAGCTAGCTAACCCTATGAACTATCAAACCTTATGAACGTTAGTGGGAGTAGCCCACTAATAAACAACCTCTACTTTCTTTGGATTAGGCTTAATCTATTTGTGCCTAACAAGATGATCTAGAAACTTCAACTTTGTATATCAAAACATATAATTGATTCTAACATAATTTTTTAAAGATCACCTATAGATGAAGAACATGATCCTCCAAGGTTCGACTACACACAAGAATATCATATAGCTAGATAATTATAAATTTATCAAGAAATGGTTTCAATATTTCATTCATGAGCATACAAAATGCAATCAATGCATTGCAAAGCTTGAAGGACATGATGGTTCATTTAAATGATTCATATCTAGTCACATACATAATTTTTTCCTCATCTCCATCTATAATGTGGACCTAATAATATCCTTGCTAAAGGTCTAGCTAGGTAAAATAACATGTCCTGACTAGTTGATTAAACAAATTAGATATTAGGGACATTGAATACTTATTCTTTATGATGTACTTTTTTACCAACTTGTAATTGTAATAGAGATGTAAAGTTCCATCCTCCTTGGTGATAAACAACATAGGAGCATCATAAGAAAATTTCAAGTAATTGATGTATCCTTTGAAAATCAAACTTTCAAGCTATCACTTCAACTCCTCCAACTCTAGTCCTATAAGGAGATATGACCTTTCAATAGAAGGGGTTGTACTTGGTAACAACTATATTTTATAATCTATAGCTCTTAGTGGCAACAAACTTCCAAGTAACTCTAATGGCATATGTAATACACCCATTAATTATCCATAAAATCCTATAAATAACTAATAGAGATGCTACGAAACCCCAAGGATTTGAATTTAACCTTAATTTCCTAACTCAAAAAGGAAGCAACAAATTAGATAAATATTATTAATTAGAGATGTGAATACAATAGAATAATATAGTGCAGCAAAATTTGATAATACTCTCATATATAATTAAATAAAATTTATTTAGAGAAAATAGAATTTTACACAATCACAAAGAGGAAGTTACCTAAAAATTCCACTAGCTACATCATAAAATAATACAAAAAATATTGTCTTCAACGACACTTGTTTCACCTCAATCAAACATCTAGAAATAAAGTTACTTGCATTTTAAGTTTACCAAATTAAATAATAAAATATTAATTTATAATAAATAATAATAAATTTTCTTGAACATATAGCACATGTTGAAATGAAAAATATTTTTTGCAATCTCACAATCCTAACAACACAAATGGCAAGTTCATATCTGATGAGTGGTGAGGTACCTCCTACACTCAACCATACAAATACGAGTGTTTCACACACGATCTAGTTGAACTCCGCAGATGGGCTAG
>MNCI01014074.1:50837-80854 GCA_015680685.1 Gnetum montanum
CCACTTGTGTAATTTTTGTAATTTGCACTCATGACCCATCTTCCACATACCATTTATTACCCTTAGCATATTTCCAATGATATTCTTTCCCTTATTACTATCCCTCCGATTCAACATTCCTATGAACCATCACATAGCCTTTTTCTCTCCCATCCAAGGTTCTTATTGATAAATTCCACACCATTATAATTTTCATGCCTTCAAAACTAGTTGAATTATCCTGGAACCCTATAACAATCGTCCAGATGTTCTTAGTTTACATCGTTTAATTTCAAAAAAAATATTAAAAATTCGGTACATTCTCTAAGTGCCCTAACTTTGATGAAAATATATATACGTGACCCCCCTATGCTAATCAACATCATTTGCAACTGTTCACCCAGGGGAACTTTTTCAAATTCCTCTCTATGACTCGCAATTGCAAGTCCCTTGCTTTCATATCCTATATCTCACTCACTGGTACTCCAATTTTTATTCCATCTGAACCTACTTAAACTTGAAGTGTTCAGCTTAATCGTGGGGGAGGGGCACACACCAAATAGCACATAAATTTTTTGAAATTCATCATCGCCCGAAGAACATCTTTAAGGGTATTTAGTTGTAAAATTAAGAATAAAATGTGTCAAAAACAATTTCATCCCCTTAGCTATACTAGAAAATTAAATTTGGAAACCACCTAAGCAAAGAGGACTGAACATTATAATCTTTCAAGGACATGTTCTTCCAATAATTAACATCACACAGAAATAAAGTAAATCTATTAAGGCAAGCAATAAGGTATAACCTAACTTTGGTAACAACCTTACTAACGATTGGCCCCGTGTGATTGCAAATGGCCCTGAAATGTGGACAACAAGAAGGTCTTACTCAAGGTGTGATCAAATGACCTAGGAGAAGTGAAGGACAAGTTCTTACCGAACAACATGCAGAGAAGGAGGAATAATCATTTAGTATCCACAAAGAAGACCCTGCTACTGTACAATCAAGGTAAGCAAAAGGAGGAGTGGCTGTTGTGGCTGAATAAGGACAACATCTCACATTGTCCTAGGATTGTGTTCAGGCCATTCACGATTAGTCCACATTCACTGTGGTGATTATGGAGTTAAACTTTGGATCGTTTGCAAAGTTTTCTCCAGAGGCCATTAGGGATCACCTCACAGGGTCCCTGTTATGGCCTACCCTCTCTGAAAGTGGTGCCTGGTACTTAGGAAAAATGTACCAATTTTGGCACAACAAAGAAGAAGGCACCAGGGTTAACATTTGTGGTGTGACTATTGATTTCTCTATTCAAGCCATTTTGGAAGTATTAAACCTTCTGAATACAAGGCCAAAGGTTGCTTAGAACTAGTTGGACACTTTTAGAACTAAGTAACTTAATAAACTGTTGATAGAGAATAAAAGGGTGGTGAAAGAAAAAGAGAAGGCTGACTAGGATGCCTCTATGGCACAAGCGCAAACTTACATGCACACCAAGGTACTCAAGGCCTTACAAGAGGAGAAACTTCAGGCCATACTTCAACGCCATCAAATCCCAAGACCTAGAGCGCAAGAAAAGGGAAAGACACCCATGGAGGAGCCACNGAATTTTCTGGCTATCGCACCCATGATATCGCAGCGGTTGTGATATCGTAGCCACGATATCGCGTATGCAATATTGCAGCAGCTGTGATATCACAACCGCGATATCACATACGCAATATTGCGGCCTGCCTCAATTTCTATAAATAAGAGGCAACTTTCCTTGTTCTAGGAGTTAGTTCTTAGTTCCTTACCCAAACTCTTGTAGCTTTTCCTTCTTAGAGTTAGAATTATTTCTCATTGCATGCCCGCAATGTGGTGATTGTAATTGTACGACATCCTTATTCGAGTGTGATGTACTTGGACATGCACATGACTGAAAATAGAGATCGAGATTACTTCATCATTGTAGCATTCACTTATTTTAATTAATTTTTTAATTGTTATTTACTACTTTCTTAGTTAATATCTCTTCACCCTAAACTCCTGTTAAAGCAGAATGAGTACAACTTGATTACGAGCATTTAAGTATGACTACTTGGTAATCTAGTAGCATACCTAGGATCTACGCTTGGTAATCCTAGTGGTAGTTGTGCACGAAGTCCAAGATGTGTATGGATGATCAAAGAATGGATGCTCATCACACTTAGGCTAGCTTAGATTCTCTCTCATCCTCTCTCTCTCTCTTAGCTTAGTTAATATCATTTCCCATTGTATTCAGGAGTAGCAGTAGTATAGGAACACATCATACACCTCATTCTAGACTAAACCATACGTGACAAAGTTAACACTAGTCCAGATGGGAAGATAGCAAACTACGACCTAAGGATAACTATCTTGATACCACAACTAGCCTGTCTGCATAGTTCGACCAGATTGCGCATAAAACACTCGTATTCATATGGTTAAGTATAGGGGTACCTCGTCACTCATCACTAACTAACCTCTATAGGATCTATCTGGATGGCCAAAAGAAATATATATGTGGAATCTTTAGCTAAATGTTTCATAAACATTAGGGAGATGATCTAAGGACTAGACTTCTCATCCTTTTCCACTTATGCCCCATGAGTCTATATCAAACAAGACAAATCTTCATGAGAAATGAAGATCATGTCTAAACATAGAGTTATAAAAACCTTTATCTTACATAGATACTCCTACCAAAAAATAATATTAAAGGAATTCATGTCTAAAAATTAAGAAGTCAAGGATCCCATGCTAATAGCCCACTTTGACTAAAATATTTTTTTTACTCTAGCACACCAAAGGAGTCAAAACTTTACAAGTGCACAAGAAGCTTGGACTAGATCCATGGCTAGTTGTAAGTCCCTTACCATGAATAGGATCATGTAATTGTAACTTACCCCATTATCAATCAAAGTGCTAACCTATCTTGAACCACAGTAACTATGGCCAACTATACCTAGTGTACTTTATCAAGTGTTATACCTTAGGAACTTGAGAACCCTACCTTTTGGGTAACCATATCAAATAACTCCATCATGATGGCCAACCTTCACTGATTTCCAAAGGTGCTACCATCTATGATTTGAAGGAAAGGTTGTAAATGGTACTCTAGAGGCACTAGTTGTTTATTAGGAATTTTCCTTGTCTGCTTCTAATCCTTCCCAAGCTAAGAGGATAATTGCTCACCAAAAGATTACTATGACAAAGGAAACATTGAATTGGCCCCTTGAAGGATCCACTAGAGAATTTTTATTCTTACCTTGTATGTTGTCATTTTCTCATAGTGTTCTTCTATATTTTCTAGAAGCCTTTGTTACTTGGAGAACTTCTTATAGGTCAATTACCTTGTTGGTTTGGTTTAGGATCATTTCTCCTCTTAGTAGATCCTACATCTATTTTCTATGATCAGAAAAATGTGGCAAGCTTCCCCTTACTAGATTTTCCCGTATTTAGCTTTGCAGTGTTAAAATCAAGGAAGATACCAACAACTACAATGATCTCAAATAAGGTGTCAATTTTGTGGTGGCACAGCTCCATATGTGCCCATGATTGCAGCCCATTAACAAATTTTTAGAACCAATCTTAATCTCCCATATCAATAATTAGCAACATTAGCTCTTGGAAAGCATTGATATACTCTTCTAGCTTGTTAGAGTATTTTAATAATTCTATCTTGATCATGGCTACCCACTCTAAGTTTCTAAGGTGGAATTATTTAATCAAACCAACTTTAAATTTTCTCCATGTGTTCACAGCCTCTCCCATGGCATCCTTATCTTAGGCATGGAAAAGGCTAAGCCATCATAGCTTTTCACTATCTATCAAATATTGAGAAGTAATGGACACCTTATGGGCCAAAGGAAGACCACCTATAGAAAAATACATCTCAACATCATGGATATTAATCTTTGTACTACTTTCTTTGACATCGTAAGACCCAGGTTTCTTCACTTTTATACTAGCCACTACCATGGGCTCTTCAATAATGGCTATTGCTAAAGAGGCTTTCAAGATGATATTTTCAATTTTCAAGTTAGACATCTCCAAGTTCACTTCAACTAGGATATCCTCCAACACTTTCATCCATGTGGCCATGTCATCAACTAAGGATGCCTTTATCTATGCCTTTGGGTAGGACCTAAAGAGATCCTGATATAAGTCCAGCATCTGATTCAAATGATCCTCCAGGATAATGGCCTTGGCCTTAGCCAATTTCACCTAGTTCTTTGAGTGGAGGTTCGACTTGTACTAAGGAAGATCCATCTCAACTATATAGAAAATGAGTTTCTATGAACTAATAAGAAAATGGGTTTCTATCAGCTAATCAATTATTGAATCATAGATAATGATGTATAATTAAAAGATGGGTATTTCCTATCATGATAAATATTCAACCATATAAGTATTCTATAATAGAATATGTCAATTCATAATTATAATAAAAATATCACATACATACATTATCGAATTAAGGGATGGTATCAAACCTAAAAAATATTAATAATGAGTCAAAAAAATTTTAAAGTTTATTGCAAGCTTGACACCAAGTAGACATTATTTAAAAAATATGAAAAGAAAAAAATTAATTTTATAAGGGTTTACTCAATTGTGCAACCTTATAATTAATAATTTGAAAAAATAAGTAAAGAAAAGTAATTGTTAGTAGGAAGGAAGGTTCCAACCCTAACAAAATTTATATTAATTTCCAACATTTATGTTTGAATTTAAAATGGCAAAAGGATTGAAGATAGAAAGCTATAACTTAATAACCAATATTTATATCATAGAAAGAAAGTGGTATCATTTGTGCAAGATTTTCACCTCATCATTTGGTATTAATCTTACATTGAAAATCTTTAACATCAACTATAACCTTTTTATCATTTTGAGTTAATAGTATTCTTTTGAAATAAATAAAAATTTATCTTATGAGCTACTATGTAGGTTGCTCAATATTTTCTCTAGTAATAGTAAAAATATACATAGGACCTTTTATCTTCTTTGAATTATTTATTGTTATTTGATCATTTTCATCATTGATGTTAACCTTTTTTCATATCTTGAACTTCATTTTTTTCTATGTTTAACTTCAACACATTTTTTTCATTTCTTTAGAATTTTTTTCTTGAGTAGAAAAATACAATCATTGAACAAATATCCTTCATAATGACAAAAGTTACAAGAATTAGGAAGATTATAATATGTAATTGGATTAATATAATATGGTTAATCTTGCCAAACCTATTTTCTAACATGCACAATGGGTTCCTAAAATCATAATGACTTATTCGTATAGCTTTGGCACTCCAAACTTCTAGAATTGACACTTTTTTGTAAGTTTTTCAAGGGCTTAGAAAATTAACATTTTTGGTCTAGGACACTGACAAGATCAAACCTTGTTTCAGCATCTCCTAATCATCTCATATATTAGGCTTGCAACATTTTACAGGTTTATGAGTCTCTCAATGCTCAAAAATTGCAATTTCAACTCATTTCTAAATTAGTTTAAACTATTCCTAAGTTGGAATTTTTAGCTTGAAAAAATATCAAAAATTTTGTATCTTTAGGATTAATGCTAACATTAACATTAGTGTTAGCATTAATGTCACAGCTGACAACAACCCCATCAATAGCATCAAACTATAAGGAAAAGCTTTGAAAATCCCTCATTTTCATCTTAGTAGCCTTCCACAATAGTCTAGGACTTAAATGGAATCTGTAAGAACTTAAAAATCTAGCTTGGATGAAGTAGTTCATAATTTTACTAAGTATGAGCATCATCATGCTCAGAACTTGCAAAATGGTATCATTGGCTTCCATGATCAGCATTTTAGGTTATTTTTAGACTTCTTAAATTCCTTGACATTGCCTTGACATCATCCTGGCTTATTTTGGCATTAGGTTAGGTGCTTTGGAAGTTATGGGATGATACTTGAAAAAGTTAAGAAAATTTTTCCAAGCATTCAATCAATGCTAACATTAGCATTGATACTTGTGGCATTAGCATTGTCCTCATCAACATCTAATCTCAGCCTCCAACATCTCCTCTTGGATTTGCGAACTCTTTACCATCATTTCAGTAGCTTTCAGCATCAATTTCGTGCTAAAATGAGGCCTCGGTAATTCAAAATTGCAACTTTGATGAAATGTCAAAATTTTAGCTAAGTATGGCTAACACTCATACTAACATCAACATCAATACTCTCAACACCAACACCCAAATAACATAATTAAGCTCAGTATTTAACACATTCTCCTCATCTTCTAACTTCCTCAACATAATCTTAGCATCATTTGTCTTAATTTAGGAGATTAAAGAGAGCCTTGAAAGTTTGTTTTCAATACTTTGGTACATTTATGAAAATTTGACTACGTGTTAGTAACATTGATGCTAACATTAGCATCAGCATTAGTGTAACCTCGATAGATTGTAGCACTTACTAGGACCACAGACCAAATTTACCATTTTTGTACTTGATGATAAGTCACACTTAACTCCAAGTTTGATTTTAGTAATCCTAAGTTAAAATTGGAAACTTACAGCCTATAAATATGAGTTCAAAACACAAATTTTATGTTAGTTTCTTGAGATTTAAGAGTAATTGTCAAATTTTAGAAGATCAAGAGCATAAAGCACCTATCACTATCGTAGCATCCATGTGCTCCTCAATTACCTTTTTTATCTTTAACATCACTTCCAAAGATAGAATTTTAAAGCTTCTGCAACACTTTTCAAAGTTAGAATTATTTTAGCTCCAACATCAATGATAATACCCTTAGCCAAAATAGCCTTGTTTTGGTCTACAATTAACTCTAGATCATGATTGTAGCATCCTAATCCTTCATAAGTTCAATTTTTCTTCCCAATTCATATTTTCCCAAGATTTAAGCTTCTTTTATCAAATTCATTATACTTAAGTTTTTCACCTATCACTTGTAGCTTGGTCCTCCATCGAAGGGAAATACTTTGACACTCATTAATAAAGCATTTTATTATTTAAAAAAGAATATGAGATTTTTCCCTAATATTATAGCATCTCATTTCCATTATTTTACACTTGTTTATTTATATTCCATAGTTATAATTTATTCTATCTCCTACATTGCATTCTACATGCAGTCAATTTTTTAGCATTTTATACTTAGCCATTTTTTCTAAATAAAAATCTCAGTATTTAGGAAGGGATTTGAGACCCTTATCTTCATATTATAGTATCAATATTTCAATATTTTACACTCTTTTATATAATTTTTATGCTTAGTTTTATTCCATCCCTCATACTCCATCTCACACTTAGTTTATTTTCTGATAATCAGTGCTTAGTCATTTTTCTGAGTAATTTACACTTGATTATTTTTAATATTAAAACATTAATTTTTTTTCATTTCCACACTATTCCTAGTTCAGGTGTGATAGGCTAAGTCTCTATTTAATTGGATATTTTATATTCCTTTATTTCACAATCATTAATACATTGCAGGTTACATCAATCCAAAGACCATTTACAATTGTATACTAAGTATTTCTGATACTTAGTTCATGGAGGTGTTCTTGTAGGGGTGTAAAGAACATTTTTATAAAATCATTTTTGGCACTAGAATGAGGACCAATAAGATTTTTAGTATCTCAAACTTATCACATAGCAAATTATAGGTCTATCCAACATTTGGACTTTTTTTTCACTTTGTTTATTTTTACCTAGTTTTATATCTTTATTTCTTTCACATTTGATCCTTGTTTCTTTTCTAAGTATGTGCAGGAGACTCTTTCTCATACCATGAAAAGGTAAGGATACAAATCCTCCTAAGGCTCTTAGACCTATAAGCTAATGGAAATGTGGAAATCTTAGGCATTCACAGCACCCATAACACAAGATGACTACAAAGTTGCATGTACTTAAATGGAGCTATGTATTGCATTATTTGAGAATGAGCTAAGACGAATGGTAGAATATGAGGTAGCCAATAGTCTACAGCCTTTCTTGCTTAATACAAACCATCCTTTTCATCTATCGAATAGTCCTATCACATAGCACATGAACCTCATCAATTCTACCAATTCCTTTTCAATTCTCCACACCAGAAAATATTCTCACTTCTTTCCACTTTCATTAATCCTACTATCATAATCTCACCTACAACCAATATGCTGCTTGCTTATAGTCTCTTTCCAAGTACTAGTACTATCAATCCATCATCGCATATGCAAAATCCCAATCTACTACTAAACCCATTCTAGCTAATATCCCATGTACCGTAAAATCAAGTATCATTATCATTTATTCTACCTGCACATGATATGTCTCAATATAATATACCACAAATTATCATGTCAGTTGTTGTAATAGGAATCATCATAATCAATAAATCCCAACACAAACTAACATGCAATTAAGCCAAGTAATTGATGGCCACCTAACAGTCTAGAAAAATTAAAATTTTAGATAATCTTCCTAAAATTGAAAGGGGACTTAGGGGTTGAATAAAAAATGTAACAATCTAAGCCAAACATTTTACCAACATTTAGAAAATTAAAAGTAGAAAGAAAAGAAAGTGTGTGCAATATCCAAATAGAAAAATACATAGAAATCATAAATAAATTTGTAAAAAGAGATGTAGCACATGGTTGACAAGCAAAGTGAAATAGACCTAATTTGTTCTAATATTAAATCAAGGGACAACACATAAAAATAAATATAGATCTATAGCAAATCTAGATGATGCTAGAAACAAAAGAGCTAAGAGATAAAAGATAACTCATATTAAAAATAAAGAGAACCTACAAAAAATACATTCTAGGGAATGTACCAAAGATCAAGGGCAACTAACAAGCAGCTATGCTATACCATTCTTGCTCCTATATGTACACCTAATGTAGATCTACCAAAAACAATAGTAGATCCAATAGCTGATGAAGTAGAGGGACATACCATATCAACATGTTAACCTAATTCTAATTAATTTTTCCATGTCTAAGGAGGACAACACGAAGAAGATACAATGTATTAATAAGAAATAGGAAGAAAAGAAGTGCAATTATCTATAAAGAGGTAGTGTCTTTGGAAAATGTGTTCCAAATCGTCAATCACAAGAAAGTTAACTATACTGAGTGTACAAAAGGGCTGCAAACGCCGAGTAGATCTCTTAGATTTTGATGAAGAAGAATGCTAATCAAGAGTATTTGGAAAGAAAAACAAAGTCAACCCCTTTATATTTAGGGGTATCCTCCTATTTATAGGTTCAAAATACCTCATAGATCATGTAGAAATAACATAGTGGGATCCATAGAATCTTTTAGAAGCTTCTAAAGATATCCGAATAGGAGAAATGACATGGAAAAGCAAAAGTTGATGCCGAACATAAAAGAAAGACATGAGACATAAAAAAGATACTGTAGACTTGATGTCAAACATCAAAAGTTAATCTAACACTAAATGTCAAAATTTTGATATGCTACAAAAAAAAAAGTTAATCTAGGCCATCAAAAGTAGAATTGATGCTAGATGTTAAAAAGTAAGTCTGACAAAGGATGTTAAAAGTTGATTTGATGTAAAACACCAAAAGTTAGAATTATAATCAATGCTAAAACTAATGTTGGATATCAAAACTAAAAGGAAAGCCAAAATAATGTTATAGATGATGTGAAACATTATTTTTGATAAGCTAGAGATAGAAATATAGAAACCATGCTACAGATGATGCAAGACATTGAAGCCGGCCTATAGAAGATGGATTTAAGCATGAAAAAGCCATCAAATGTACTCAAATCCCTAACTGATGTAGGAAAAGCCAAAGTTGAAACAACATTATCCTCTCTTGATGGATACCACTAAAAATATAAAAGGAGAATTCATCAAGAAATGACAAGAGCTAGCAGGTACCTACAAAAGGATTAAACAAAGTAGGATAATAGGGGAGAAAATATGGGATATTGTTGATACACCTACAGTGGAGTGCTATGATAGAGAAGCAAGGTGTGGCTAGATCCCAGGAAGCACATAAAATAATGGAGATAACACACTTCCTAATCCACTCAATTCTCTTTATCACACTCTCATTGGAATAAAGTACAACTACTAGTTTAGTACCAATGTAGAGCATTCAAAGAGAAAGAGATAGAGAAAGATAGATAGATAATAGAAAGAAAAAGAGAGATAGCACTAAAATGCAGGGGCAAAATGTTAGAAAGATCTCCAATACATCAATGGTGGGTACTATGTCATAGAAGTGAGACATGACTAGATCCATAAAGCTAATCTCTCCCTTACCTTACTTCACTTATATGCAGATTTCACATTCCTTACATCCCTCTACACTCTACACTCAACACTCCCTTACTACATCAAGAAAGAGGCACTCATTCAATCTCATGAATGCTAAATATAGAGACGAATGAAAATAATGAGAAGGGATGAGAGAAAGAAAAGAAATATAGTACATAGTAGTAGACGTTAAAGTATGTGAAAGTAAAGAGCAAAAAAAGTAGAGGGAGAAAAGAAGATATCACCCATACACTTGTCATGAGGACAATGTTATACTATAGAAATGAAGCATGGCTAAATTCTATACAATGTATGGTCAAAAAGATGCCATATATAACAAAGTGACTCCTCCCTATCCCACATAATAATATGCTCAATCACACTCTTGGCAATGAGATATTCAAATACTCAAAATAGTTATGATGAGTACATAGAGTAAAATCGAATAAATATTATAAGAAAATAGGGAAAAATAGCTAGAGAAATAGCAAAATATGAGATAGAGATGCATGATAAAAAAGAGTGCAAGCAAAATAGGATTTAGAACAAACCTGTTATCCTGACATAGTATGTATCTCATTGTAGCAAAGCAATTTGTTGCTATGAGAACACTTGTTCACTCTTGAACAGTCAGCAAGTTCACTGCTATAATATGGCTACATATAGTAATGCTTTAAATAGATTATGTTGGTAGGATTTGGAAACTAATTTCATTCTAGTTCAAACAGAATGTAGACACCATTTTGCAAAAATTGAACCACCAAAAATGAATCTTTCTAGTTGGAAAAGAACTTTGTGTCTTTGGAGTTCAGAAAATAGCAAAGCATCATAGCACCTTCGTGAATCTCATTTACGCAAATGTGTCTTGAATAATGGAACTAAATATCTGCTTGATATTCATGTAGGTGGTGAAGAGCATCTTGTCAATATTCTTCAAGAAATCCAACTTAATGCATCGATGTTGTTGTTGTACTAATCTAAACACCAATCATGTAGAGCGACATGAAGAGATGGGATATGAAACTCAACTAGTAATATTTCCTTATAACCATAGGTTAGGAAATAGGGAATATGACCAGTAGCTATAAAAATGATAGTACAATAGAATTAGAGGGCATATGATAGTTGTATGTGCTAATTTCATTGGATTTTATTGCACGTGATATGAAGAAAGTGGATAAGATTTTATTAGTAGACTCAACCTAACTATTAGATTAAGGGTAGTAGGATGATGAAAAATATTGAGTGATGTAATACATGGAATAGAAAATAGCTACCTCATTACTTTTCAATTGAGGCCCATTATCAGTTACAATTTTTGAAAGTACACCAAAGTAAGTTATAATATGATTATAGATGAAGTCGCATATGAAGTGGGATTTAGTGAAATGTAAAGGAATAGCCTCTACCCTCTTAGTGAAGCATTCAATAGCAATTATAATGAACTAGTATCCAACATATGAAGGATGACTAATAGCATCAATGAGATCTAAATCCCATTTTTGAAAGAACCATATGATCTAAGACATGTTAAGCTCTTGTGAAAAAATGTAGATAAGACAGCCATGCCTTTGGTGATTATTGCACATCTTAACTAGGTGATAAGCAAGTTTGCTAAGATTGATCACCAATAACCTAAAGAAATTATGCAAGTATTATTAAGCATGAACCTAAATGTATGCCACAAACTCCTGAGTGAGCCTAATCAAGGAATACCTTGGACTTTGTAGGACTAAGATAATGTAGAAGAACACTCATATAAGAGGCTCGACAAAGAATATTAGGATTCACTAATTGTAAATGTCAATTGTGTTTATTTAAGAAGTGAGATGACTAGAATTTTTTCTAGTTGTAAGATAGTGAATAAGATGAACGTATTATTGATAATCATATTTTTTTTGAATTGCACTTACCAATATGTTAGGAGATTGTGTAATAGATGTTAAGCAAATGAGTTGATCTCGAATAGTAGCAGAATCACCATGGATGGTGAAAGCTACTAATACATCAACGAGCATATTTTTAGAACAAGAGATGTAGCTCAAAGTATGAGAAAAAAAAAAGATAAGTTCCTTGGCCATTTTTAAGTAAGCAACAAAGTGAGGAGCCTTATAATCATAGTCACCATTAACTTGATTTATGATCAACTAAGAGTTACCATAAATAGTAATAAATTTAACTTGATTTTGAAAAGCTAGCAAGATATCTTATATTAGAGCCTCATATTCAATAGCACAAGAAAAAGCAAGCTTATAAGCCCAATAGAAAACTGGCTTAGTGAAAAGGATAAGAATACAAGCTACACTAGATCTAAAGAATGAGTGTACTCCATCATAGTAAAGAATAGCATCTAAATCCTTAGCATTAACTTATAAGCTATGAACAATGTCAATTATTTTACAAGAGGAAATGAGATTAACTTTAGCTTGACCTTTGATCAAGTATTGAGATAGGAGACAAAGATCAAAGTCAATAAGAAAAGCCTTTCAATGAGATAGGCAATGATTGTTGGAAGGGTTATTAGCAATGATTTTAAGACTGTTATCTTTGTAGATAACAAAGACCTTAGCATTGAGAAGATAGTGTCTACACTTTTTAAGAGTGAAGACGATACTTAGGCAAGACTTCTTAATGTCATAGTATCTAGTCTCACAATCTGAAAAAGGATGAGATATGTACTATATAGAAAGATTAGCTTCATCTTTCCATCTTTGAGAAAGCATGGTGGACATGGAATGATTGGATTTAGAAATGTAAAGATAGAAAGGTTGGTAAAATTGTGAAGATTGTAGAATGGGAAGAGTGGTTAGGGCTTCTTTGATATAATTAAAGACCTTTTGATGTTTCTCATCCTAGATGAAAGAGATGGATTTATGAAGAAAATGGGTTAAAGAATGAAGATATCAGTGAAATTAGAGAAGAAATGATGGATCGATTAAAGATTACCATGTAGAATATACATATCCTGAATGTCTTTAGGAGGTAAGAGCTCTATAATAGGCCTAACCATCTTGGGGTCAATAGCTATACCATCTTGAGAGACAAGGTAACCTATCATATTACTATAAGAATCCAAAAAATACATTTCTTGGGATTAAGACGCACATTAAACTTGTCACGATAAGTTAGAACATGGTCTAAGTTAGAAGCATGATTGGTTACTAAGGTGGGTTTGAAGATCAAACTATCAACATAATCATTAATGACTTTGAACATCATGTCATTGAAGATGAAAGTTATAGCTCATTGATAAGTAGATCTATCATTCTTAAGATCAAATGGCATTTTAGTGTAGCAAAATGTTCCCCAAAGAGTCATAACATAATATATTTTTGGTGCTGTGGATCTATCTAGATTTGATTATAGCTAAAAAAACCATCCATAAATGATAGAAGAGCATAAAATAGTAGAGTTAATGAGCTAATCAATGTTAGGTAAAGGAAAGTCATTCTTAAAAGTGCTCTTTTTAAGGTCTCAAAAGTTAATGAATGTGCCAATGCCATCATTATTTTTGAGAACTACAAGTATGTTAGAAATCCAATTAGAATAGTTGATAGGATAGATAAATCCAACATTAAATAGTTCAATTATCTCCTCTTTTATAGTAAGAGCTATAATAAAACAAATTTTCCTAATCATTTGCTTAACAAGTTTGAAAACTTCTTTCAAATGATGTTGCGTTGAACAAGCTTTGAGTTTAAACTGAGCATGTCACCATATCCCCAAGTGAAAATAATTGAATGCCTTTGCAATGTTGTTAAAATAGAATCCTGAATGTCTAAAGAGAAGATAGCACTAAATTCAAGGATCTTTTGCTCACCCTTACAACTCAATATCGAGACATCGATTAGTTGATCATTGGTCAAAAGAGGTTTTTAATCTATGAAAGAGAGTTCTAAGGTAAAAGTTCATCCTCAATAACATCTAAAGAAGATATGAGAAAAGCTAGATTTGATGTTGAATCAAGAAAAGAGAGTCCTAGAGTCCTACGTACTTGATTTACAAGATCACTTAACATCAAAGGTTAAAGTAGAGACTTTGGACAAGTAGCCATGTTCACCTAGGCCAATATCAAGAAATTAGATTTGCCATATGAGAGAAAATAATAAAAGCTAAATAGAAAACATCAAAAGTACTCAAACATCAAAATTCCTAGCATGTGTCATTTATAAGGTATAAAACAATGGCAGGGAAGAAAAGATAGACACAAAAGCTTTGATTTGCATCAAGCGATTCTAAGAATCGATGCACAAGTAAACAAAAGTAACAGTTAAGTAGGATGTCCAAGAACAACATGATAAGTGGTAGCAGCAATAGGTAGGGAACCAAGGATGGGTCCCCTGGTAGTAAGGAATTACCTCAACCCTAATTCTTCCCAAAGCTCATATGTAAGTTAACCAAACTATAGTTAGGAGTTTCTACTAAGTTTTATTATTACTATATCTTTTGTCATTATGGACATGTTGGAGTTTCTAAATTCTTTAGAAGATTTAGCTAGGTATAATGCAGCATTAAACTTGAATCTGATATTATCTAGTAGCATATAGTAGTTTTTGAGTTAAGATGTGATTTTTAGTTCAATTTTTGTTACAAGGATTGAGAACCCCATTATTTAGTTCAAACTTTGAGGATTTTGGAAGTTTTCTTAGATCTACAACTAGAAATTAAATGCATGTGTTGATCTTACAAGCTATTTTGGTAATAAAATGAAAGCACATCAAAATCTAGGTTTTTTATAGTAGATTTAATCAAAAAATTTGGCAAGAATCATTGATTTAACATCGCTTCTACAATGCATAAAATAGTCACATAGTTAGGACAAGGAATTTTGCAATTTTGCATTATTTTTAGTTGAATCTAATAAATGCATTAAGCAATTTTAGTAGAATTGTGGAAAAATCAACATTTTCATGAGTAGATTCATAATGATTCTTACAAAATTGTAAGAAAATGCAATTTCAAGGATTTTCTATGAGAAGAACATGAACAATGTTTTGACTTGAGAGCATTTTTACCACACAATAAGTGTTGGGGTGAAATTGCATGTTTTCTATGTGAAACATCAAGAATTCAATATTAGAACATGACAATTTTGCTAAACATCATGTAGAAAAAATGACATTGTACATCAAAGGAAACGATATTAAATGTCAAAGTCATAGCTGTTAAGATAGACATTTTTGCAAAATGTCTTTTCTGATTTCAATGTTTCATGTTGAAATAATATAAACATGAAGGATTAAAAGTAAGGTATAGGAAGCTAAAGCACAAATGACGTTCAACATTAAAATGATTTTTTAAGATAAGACATTGAAGTACTAAGTGAGCATATAACATGTGTAAGAAATCAAACTGGTTTTTGCATGAAACTTATGCAAATTTTTGATACAAGACTATGTTCATGATGCTAAAAGTGTTTTTCTTACTTGACTTGCAAGGACACCATAGCACCTAGACTCCTTGTGATTAAGCCTATGTACTTCTTTCTCATGAATGAAAGAAGTATCCTAGAAAACAAGTGGATAAAGCCAAGTCAAATCTTGATCAAGCTCTTATTTGATGATAGGATGTTGATACCATTCAAACTATGGATAAGAAATGGGGCTATAGAGCTTTTAAAATTTTGTATTGCTCACTCCCATGTGGTGATTTATAGTAGGTTGGAAGAAGAGGTGATCTTACAGGCCTTAGAGCAATCCTTTCTAAATTCTCTATAGAGCTCATAAAAATCATATTTGAGTTGCATTTAGATATCAAGGAACTTTTCAAGAATGTCTTGATATACAAGAAACATCTAGACAAGCTATGGGAAAGAAGGAAGTATTCAATGTCAATAGCACATTGCTACTAGAAACTCAAATTTCTAGGGCAATGTCTAATCCACTAGGCTCTCAAATTTTTATTGAGAGGTAAGTTAAAAGGTATTCAAAGTTAAAAGGAAATGTTAGTATTTTATCATCTAAAACAAACTAACTTTAGAAATTTTTTGTATAAGTTCAATGGTCTAAATGTTCAAAGTCCTAATCATCCAGTATCCCTTAAAAACCTATTGTGAGACCTCTCCCAACATCAAAATTGGAGACCTCATGTGATGTTCCAATTCAATTTGTAGTATAATGAATTGAAAATATACAAGTTTTGGAATGAATTCAATAATCAAGGATGGCTTCATCCGTTATAGAATGAAGTCCACATGAAAAGCATAGAGTAGTTAAAGAGATCAAGGATCACCCTAAGGCCAAAATTTAAGTAAAAGCTAATATATTTTTCTATGTTTTTCATTATTTTCTTTTGAAGAAAAGGTAAAGTTAGCTAACAATTATCCATGCTTATTTGCAACTCAAATAAGCATCAATGATGCTAAGTTTATTAACATGAGAGAAGTAGTTAAAGAATATGAGGTTAGATCCACCATCAAGGTGCAAAGTGCTCAAAAGTGACTCTTCAAGGAAGAAGGTGCAAGATATTTTGGTAACTTTGGTAGGGTGAAAATTTTTTGTGCTTTAGGTTTAAATCATCCCTACCCTAGCATAGCAGAATGAATAGGTTTGATAAAGAATTATTCCACTATGAAAATAGTTTTCTTAGTACATGTAAACCAAAAATAAGTAATCATTACTTCGAATCCAGCTACATAGAGGTATTGGTTAGGATTCCTAGAAAGAGAGTAAAGATTAACAGTTTAAGGTTGGATTCAACTGAACTAACAGTTATAAAAGAATGGATAGAATTAAAGAAGAGGAATGTTATAAATGTCCATGAAGAAAACAATAAATATAGGAAAAAACTATTTCCTTTCTTCATGAAAAATCTCATCTACAATAAAATTGGACAAAAGTGGAAACTATTCCCTAGGAGGTTGTACAAGCTATATAGGATAATGATCCAAGGAAGGGTAGCTAAATAGGCACTAGTAGTTTATCAAGGGGTAGTAGAAGAAATGGAAAAACTACCCTAGAAGGACAAGAAGAAAAAAAGAGGTAGTAAGCAATAGGCTTAATTTTGGATTTTACTACAAACTAATAAAAATAGTAGCAATATTGTTTTCCCCCAATGGAGAGAAGCAAGCTAATGTTGATTCTGAAGTAAACTTTAGGCCTCCGTTGTGCCAAAACTTAGGAAGTTTGATGTTAGCTTAAATCATTGGAGGTGGTAGTCCATTGGCATCAAAGTCAAAGACCATAGAAGATGTTAGGTCTTCAATGTTCAAAAGCATTGAGAAACTATAGAAGAAAATAAGTAAAGATGTAGAATTAGGAAAGGAGGGAATTTTGGAGAATGCCTCAAGAAATGTTGGGTAAGTAAGGATGTTAAGAAAGATGAAACATCTTTCTAAGAAGGAAATTTTTGCCAAGACTCCGATAGTTAAAGTCTCCAAAAAGCAACTAGAAGCAATAATAAGTAAGTATTTAGAAACTTTGTAATTTTTACGCTAAGTGCTTTAAATGCAATGTAGCTTATATTTTTTACATAATCAAAGAAACGTTGCAATGCTAACACTTAGTTGTTTTGTTGGCTATAGAGACCACTCCAGATAAAAGGGCATAAAAAGGTAAAGCGAAAAGCTACGTTCTACACTTTCTTCTATTCCTAAAGGCCAAAAAGAAGGCATGAGTCAATAGAAGAAAGATTTCTTGCATAACTTATTTTCATCATATGAAAACAAAGGGATGGAGAAAGCATGGCTTTTTCTAACCTCTTTGATTTAAACCTCAATGAAGTAAGTCAAGAAGAATAAGAGGGTAAAGATAGAAAAGGAGAGAAGCTACTAGAGTTTGAACTTCCTCCTCCACCTCCAGCAAATATCACTCCATGAGCTAGAAATCTAGATTTGAATGATACAAAGGTTTGCAAATGGATTAAGGAGGTGACAAGTTACAAGCTTTTCATCAAAAGTTCATACGCTAATTATTTCAACATCAAAAGAGACATAACCATTTTCTTTTCTTTGCTAGAGATGAAAAGGAGAATCTTGGCTTACATTAAAGATAAGCAAATGATGTTAGAAGGCTTGGTAGAAGATATGGAGGCAAAGCTCAAGTTGTTATCTCCTAAAGAATATGAGTAAAGAACATTATTTTTAGAATAATAATCATGGTTAGAGTTAGAAAACTTGATGTTCTCATATTCTGAGCTATAGAATATAGATTCAATTATATAGGGATCAGGTCACTTTCCATGATCTTGTAATAAACATTGACATATCAGTAAAGAAGGTTGTTGTAGAAAAAATAAGTGCTTTCCTTACCGAGCATGCCAATGCTAGTACCATAATCTTGGATTTGCTAAAGTAACCACAAAAGAACAAGGAGACAAATGAGAGATAAATAAAGATGCTACCAAACTAAGTTGAGCTATTAGAAATGAAGATCTGAAATAACAATATGGTCAAACATAACCCTCCTCCCTATGCATATTGGACAAAGAGGAGTAAAGTTGTAAAATTTCAAAGAGAATTAATGGAGAGGAAGCAATCACCTTTAGCAATAACACACTCAATGACCAGCTTAAGGAATTTGACAACATTATGGAAGAGCTAGGGAACGAAGCATCAAACCAATAAGTAGTGGTACAAAAGAGAGTACTACAAACTATTAAATGAAAATAAAAGCTTATTTGTAGATAAACAACCAAGGTGTCTATTTATTAAATAGACCAATCTTAATAAAAGTTTTGAAGATTTTTTAAATAGCCATACCAAAAGAAGAGAAGGGGAGTCTTGAAGAGGAACTTGCTATAGAAGGAAAAGATGATGATATCTTCCTAGAGGAATTAAGGTCTTACAAGGAGAAATATGTGGCTATTCTATCAAACATCCCAAGTTTAGTGTTTGATAGATTGGATACAACCAACCTAAGCTTGGAGAAGATAGAATAGTGAATCTTTGAAATTTATCAAAAAAACTCAGAGTAAGCACTGAGATCTTAAGTAATTATTTTATTTTATTTCATCTAAGATATGAAACAAGATAAAACTAACTTATCAAAGCTTAATCACAACCCTAGAAAAATTAGCCAGAGACTAGTAGAAGAGGCATTTCTAACGCAAGTTGACAAAGAGACATAAGAGAAAAGTGCTAAAGGAAAATAAGATTCTTAAGCATTTTTTTGTACATATATTATTATTTTATTATTGTGTCATTTTTGTTTAACATGAGAAGTTAAATAAACATCAAATGTGTTTGCTATAAGCATCGAATGTCATGTCAAAAATTATGATGTGAATCAATTGTATAGTAAAGAAATAAAAATGTTTTGTTTATGTTCATTTTGAATTAGCCATTTTTTACATACTAACAAATAAAATTGAGGTGGTGTGTTGAAGTTGATACCCCCTTATTAACTTAATGTCACCTACTAATGGTATTTGATTAAGAAAATAGTTTAAGTAAAAAGACTTGATTAGTTTTTTCTATTAAACATCATTTCCTATTGATAGTAAACAATAGATAATAATTAAAAAGAAATTCTAATAGACATTAGTAAATTTCTACCACCTAATGGTAAATAAAAAGCAGTAAACAAGAAAGGGCTAAAAAAGCTTACAAATCGAAGATTATCGTGTTTGTAATGAACCTTTGAGCTATTAAATAGAAAGGATAAAAAAAATCCTTCTTTTAAAGTGAAGATATATGTAATTCACCAAAGTCTAAGTCAATGAATTCAATAATAAAAGAAGAATTATGACCCAAATATATGGTATCAGTAGGAATCTTAGAGTTATTAGGTGAATGGGAGACTATAGTCTTACCCACAAGTTCAAGATTGATGTCAACCAGTTTGCCACTAAGCTGATAAGACTGTGCTTGTCAATCTAGGCAAGAAACACTTGGAATTTTCTTGTCCATAGAGATAACTATATCACAATTGCAAATAAGAATGTTTATCTTCTTATGTATAGGAGAATACCTAAGTTAATGTTAAGCTAGCTAAGGATGTCCTGGTATACTTTTAACACCAAGATACTTATGTATCACCATAAAGATAGCTTCATATTGTACAACATCACCTACCATAAAAGGTAATCAAATGGAACCTATAACCTCTACTCATGTACTAATAAAGGAAATAAGGTTACTACAAGTTCAATTGAAAATTACCTAATCATGGAAACCAAGATGCTTAATAACAGCCCATGTGATCATCTTTGATCCAACACCATCATCAATGTGTATTAGCGAAACTACAACTTCTAGAGATACTTTAACGATGATGTGAAATAGGGGTTTGTAGATATCTTCTATCTTCACATCTATATTAATGTTCTTACCACTAAAGTTCATACTCTTTGATTCATAGTAAAGAATCTAAAGTAAAGAGGATATGACTTCCATCTACATAGGGATATCACTTGGATTATGATAATCTTAAGAACATCATATAGTGCAACTTGATCTTCTTTAGAGGTTGTCATGAGGTCATACAAGAATAATTTTATGTATTTAGAATGACAATGATGGTCATTTGCTATAAGACCTTGTTGTCCATAGGCTAGAATAGCTATGGAGTAGGTGTTATCCTAACTAGCTATAAAAGATTAGAAGAAGGTGGGAGGCTACTTGAGAAAGTAGTCTCCTAATAGTGCTAGAAGAAAAACTTCTTTGTTATTTTACAAGGTTCCTTTGATACATAAATAGCCTTATCCTTTTGCTCAGCCACACATGACTCATTGGTCCACTGATTACAAGAGAGGAACTTCACATGAGATGAAGAGAAAGAAGATGTTTGAACTATAGTGAATGGAGCAATATTCTGAGGTTTAGCATTAGATGGAGTAGGATGGAAACTGGATGAATGTGTAGATTAGGTAGGAATAATATGATGAGAGTTGATAGCATGGATGCAATAGAGAGGTATAGATAAATACTTTAATTTAGATGATGTGGTGGTGTAGTCAAACTAGCGAGTCACATAAGGGTTTTGAGACTATAGTGATGACTACTTAAATTGTTTGTGGTCAAACCAGTGGATGACACAAGGCTTTTTAAGTGAAGACTTACAAGATTTATACTTAGGCTTAAAAGCTAATATTATGTCTTTATCTCCCAATAGCTTCTGAAATATTTTTAGTTACTAAGTGTCTAAATGCATAGTGGATGGACCACTCTTCATCACTATCTTGTCCTTATCAATGAGATCCTAAACATCATCCTTCAAATTCCTATAGTTATCTATGGCATATCCAATCATCTCATGATAATAGTAATATTTTTTATATTCATGCCACTTAGGCATCTTAGGATTACCTTCTTGCCTTTGAGAAGGATTCATAGTTATCAGATAAATGTGACAAAAAGTATGCTCTAGCTTAATGATAGAGGGAACCATAGTAGCAAGTAAATAAATTGAGGGACAATGCACATAAGAAATGGATCCAAATAATGTAGAAGCAATTATATTCAAAGATATCAGGTTGGATGGGTGTACAAGAACAAAGAACATGCTAGTGACTTGAGGGATTCTGAATGGCTATGAAGGATGAGCAAACAATGAAAAAGGCTCAAATGGAAGGTTGACAGGCTAAGGTTAAGGGATGGAAAAAGCAATGGTTTCAAAAGGTGGAGTAGAGGATTGGAAGATGGAATATGAGTTACTAACATTATTAGATGAAAATAGATGATATGGTGAAGTAGTGATAATGCAAAGGCTAAATTGTTCAATGAAGATTGAAACAAATCTATATGTAGTACTATAAGCAATTGAGATGCTAATGTTATGGATATGGTGAGAGTGGAGGTTACTTTTGCCAAGATTCCTTACTAGTTGCTCTTTGTCCTCATCTATCAAAAGGATGTTTGACCTAGAGGCAATGCTTCCACTCTTTGTTCTAAAAGTGATGTAAGGACCAAGAGGTTGATTTTAGATATTCTTCATCCTAACTTCTTCAATTTATAGATGATCATGTTGCTACATCTTTTCTTGTTCCATGATGAATTCTACCAACTTCTTAGCTTCCTCATCATCTAATTCAATGGGGTGATTTGAATTAGGAAGAAAGTATGGTACCTAGTTGACACGCTAATACTTAGTCATGAGTCTGAGCATATTAGGTGCTAAGACATAGCCTAGCTTTCATTTGGCATAAGAAATCTTATAGTCTTTTAGGCTTCGTTCACTTAAAAATGCTTGATTTCTCCTTAGATCTAGAATTTTATGGATTTTGTAGAAGCTTGATAATGATGAAGCCATAGCAATAATTCTAGAAAATCTATAACTGCCATAGGGCTATTACCTATATGTTATTTTTTTCCTAAAAGCATGTTCACACTTGAAACAAAAGATGAGAGACTTCAACTTCAAAGAGAATGTTGAAATCATAGAGAAATGACATGACATCAATGTTTTCATATGACATGTCAGGAAGAGTTAGATAGTACAAAAAGCCTAGAAATGACATTAGAGTCATAGGTAGAAACAACATGACATTAGTGTAGCAACACAGCATGTCAAGAGTACTTATAATAAAAAGCAGAGAAAATGTAGAAATAGTAGAAATGCTAAAAAATAGAATAAGGAGTGAACCCTTGAAATAATATTTAATTCTATAGAGGTTCAAGTCCTCCTTTTAGCACCAAAAATATTTTGTGATAGGAACCATCGTAATTAATGAAATCTAACACAACCTAATGCAAAATTGAACTAGGCAATTCATTACCATCTAATGGTCCAAGAAAATTAAAATTTTGGATAATCCTCCTAAAATCGAAAGGGGAATTGGGGATGGAAGGAAAAATCTGATAATCTAAGTCAAATATTTTATCAATGTTTAGAAAATTAAAAGAAGAAAAAAAAGTGAGTGCTTGGAATAGCCAGATAGAAAAATTTATAAAGATCATAAATAAATCCATAAAATGAGATGTAGTCCATGGTTGGAAAGTAAAGTAAAATAAATTTGTTCTAACATTAAACTAAGAACAAACACATAAAAACAAGAGATGATCTATGGAAAATCTAGATGATGCCAAAAACAAAAGAGATAAGAGATAAAAGACCTATCATAAAAACATTCTGGGGAATGTACCAAGAATTAAAAGTGACTAAAAAGGAGCTAGGTGACCTCATTCTTGCTTTGATGCATATACCTGATGCAAATATGATAAAAACAATAGCAGATCCAACAATTGATGAAGCAAAGGAAAGGATCAGATTAGCATGTTAACTTGATTCAAAGCAATTTTTTTGTGTTAGAAGGACAACACAAAGGATATACAATATGTTAGCAAGGAAAACGAAGAAAAGCAATGCAGTTATTCTACAAAGAGACAATGTCTTTGGAAAAGATGTTCCAAATTACCAATAACAAGAATGTTAATTGCATTAAGCATAAGAGAGGGCTACAAATGCTAAGCAAATCTCTTAGATCTTGATGAAGTATAATGCTAATTAAGAGTTTCCAAAAAGCCAAAAAAACCTAAACCATTTATGTTTTAGAGTATCCTCTTATTTATAGGTAAAAAACGCCTCATAGATTATTAGAAATGATGCAGTGGAACCCACAAAATCTTGGAAAGCTTCTAGAGGTTTCTAGATAGGATAAATGACATGGAGAAGTAAAACTAACATCATACATCAAAAGTAGAATGCAAGATATCAAAGCTACTATAGACTTGACACCAAACATTAAAATTTAATTTGATGTTAGACATCAAAAAGCTAATGTACTACAAGAATAAAAACTAACGTTAGCTATCAAAAGTAGGATTGACACCAGATGTCAAAAAGTAAGCTTGACATAGGATGTCAAAAGTTAATTTAATGTGAAATGTTAGAAGCTAGAATTAAAATTGATACTAAAGTTGATGTCAACTGTCAAAATTGAAAGAAAAGCCAAAATGAGCTGCATATGATGCAAAACATCATTTTTAGCAAGCTAAAGATAGAAATCCAGAAATCATGCTACAAATGACATAGAACTACTGAAGATGAATTTAAGCATAGAAAATCCATAGAATGTCTTCAAATCTCTAACTTTGGTAAAAAAAAGCCAAAGTAGATACAACACCAATCATAATAGCACCACCACTAGTTTTACCAACTCACAACTCCATTTTGGGTAATCCCACTATTCCATCAATTCTTGATGTTCCATCTAAACTAATGCTCTTACTATAGGACTTGACATAAAGGCTTCAAGCAAATGAGAATCAAATAAGAAAAGCCATACGACTACATGAGAGCAATCCTACAATATCCATCATACATCTCCTTGTTGATCCCATCAGTTCCTTAATTTTTTCTACTCAAATTTTAAAAGATGTTTTATTGCTAAATTTTACTAAGTATAATGGAAAATTTAACCCCACAAAGCATGTCATTACCTTTTGCAATGAATTTATGTTCTTGAATAGTTATCCTCATGCCATCTTTGGTAGGTTCTGTAACTCTCTAATATGAAAGATGCTAGAATGATAAAGAACCTTAGTTCGTGGACCCATTACCTTCTTGAAGCAACTCTTCATAGCCTTTGTGAAGAGATTCAAATACAATATTAGCAAGGAAGAAACTCAATGAAAATTATTGACTATTAGGTAGGCTCCTAGTAAATCCATCTTCAAGTTCATTTGCTAATAAACTTCAGCCACAATGGAGCTTACTCATCCCTTACTAGATGATCAACTGGTAGATATCTTCAAGGGAACTATCAATTACTACATTAGAGAAAAAATGATTTACCTTAGCCAATTTAACCTTCATGATGAAATCACCTCCACTAAACACATTAAGAAGATGGTCATTCAGTGCAATAATCTAAAGTGAGTCAACTTTAGGAAGAAGGTGAACAAAGTATTGGGAAAGGATAAATCTACCCAAAATTTTAATCCAATGGTGACTTCTATGAACCAAACTAGGGTAGCTTCATCATCAAATGATGGAGGTAATGGCAACAACAAGAACTTGAATCCAAATCTGAATCCCAACGATGGTGGATAAAACAAATTCAACATTTAAGGATAATCAAGAAAGCCACAAAAATACAAATCTAAATATCATAAATTCCAAATGACATACACTTAACTATATAGAATCTCACTGAAATATGAGCATATTACACCTAAAAATGTTTTAGAACAAATAGAACCATGATTCAAAATGCTCCAAACCTTAGCCATTAATCCTTCCCAATGCATAAAGGAAGAGCCACTTGTTCCTAAGTGGTACACCTCCAATAAGATTTGCTACTATCATGAGGCTCTCAACCATGATACTAAAGATTGTAACACTCTCAAAAATTATGTTTAAGCATTGATGAAAAAAGGGACTATCATGTTCAACACTCCTATGCAACCCAATAATCAAAACATTCAAATCTATTAGAATCCTCTGAATTCACATTCAAGGATTTTAACTTTCCATTTGAAGGCTAAAGGTAATTACCTAAAAATCCTCTTTTTGTCCAAATTGATTCCTCTTATTACCAATATCTCTCATCCTCTAATTCCACCCCATCAAAACCTAAGAAGCTTTTTGTAATCAATTTTTCTTAGAATGATACCAATGCTCCTACTTCTCACAACATATGATGGGTTTCATTAGTAATTGATATGATACCTCATTATGAAAAAGTTCCTATATCATCCCAATCACCTTTAGCTATCCTCCTTCTCCTACAAGGAACAAAGGCCTAACACCTACTCACCCTATTGATTATCCTCCTATCTTATCATACACCATGCCTCCTTCATTCCATCCCTTCTCTCCACCCAAGTTGCAAGTGCTTACCTTACTGCCTATGCCCACTTCGCCCATCAAAATTCTTACTAAGGCTTAAAAGAAGAAGTAGCTAATGAAAAGCAAAAAGAGAAGAAACAAGCCAGTAAGCATCATGTTCAAAACAAAAAGCAAATTTCATTCTAAGGAACATCAAATGCAAACCCTCCTACTCCAACTGTTATCCCATCTCCTTGATCTACATTAGACTTTATTCCACCTATGTCAGTCTCCAAGAATGTAGTCCCTATGTCCTAATTAGCCACTATCATAAAGTCAAAAAGGACAAAAATCTCCCTATTTAACATCATCTCCATCTCAAAGGAACATCATTTGGCATTGAAAGAGCTACTAAAGTGCATCATAATGCCTTTATACACTCAACCTCATGTTCATGTGATCTCATCAATGCTTAATTCTCTACACTATGAGGCTAACTATTTGATTTTCAAGGAAGAATGTTGAAACACATCCTATGATAGGTGTTATGTACCAAATTCCAATTTACATCATCATACAAATTGAAGATAATGTATCACTATCCTTGGTGCATGTACATGATGTAGCTAGAGCTAATGTCATCTCATCAATAATCATTGAGCTTCTCAGCCTTAAAAAATAGGTCACATACTCTAACTATAACTCCTCTTTGGTTTCATTTAGTGATGCTAGAGTAGAAATTATAGAATGTTTGATTACATATAAATCCATATTCATTATCATTAGAGATTTATTTAGAATTAATGCTAATCTAGGATGAAATTGATTAGTTTATCATCTTGTTGTTTCCTTACCTTTGCATCAAGAGATACACTTTTCTTGTAAGGATAGGGAAATAATTTTATGTAATCAATTCTAAAGTTTCAATTATTTTACAATTAGATGTATGAGAAGAAGCTAGCCTTGGATCTCAACTTACTCTCATTAACTAAACATCTTCAAAAAAAGAGAGCTAAGAGTTTGATTCAAGCATTTATTGGTCATCTAACACTTATGATTTTGTAGACTTAGGATTTAGTGAATTAGACATCATTGAATTTTTTATGAGCATAAAAGTTCCTACTAGATCTAAGGCTAAGAAAACTATCACTAAGTGATGAGTGGCGAGGTACCCCTACACTCAACCATACGAATACGAGCGTTCATGCACGATCTGGTCAAACTCCACAGACAGGCTAGTTGCGGTATCTAGATAGTTACTCATTGATCACAATTCGTTGTCTTCCCACCTGGACTAGTATTTGCTTTGTCATGTATGGTTTAGTCCAAAGTGAGGTGTATGATGAGGTCCTAGACTAGTGCTACTCCTAGAGGCAATGAAAAGTAACTTTGTTTTAACTAAGAGGGAAAGGGTGAAGAGAGTCTAAGCTAGCCTAAGTGTAATGATCCATACACATCTTGGACCTTGTGTACTACTACTAGGATTACCAAGTGCATGTCCTAGGTACACTACTGGGATACCAAGTAGTCACACTTAAATGCTCGTGATTAAGTCATACTCATTCCACATTTGAGAACAAGGATAGGAGAGGAAGCTAAAGAGATATTGACTAAGAAAGAAATAAATAACAGTTAAAACTAAGTGAATGTTGCAATGATGAAGCTTGATCTTTATTACTAGTCATGTGCGTGTCCAAGTACATCACACTCGAATAAAGGTTCTGTACAATTACAGTCATCACACTGCAGGCATGCACTGAGGAAAGGGTTGAGAGGAAAAACTAACAAAAAGATCCTACTCTAATACTAACTTTGTATGACTCTCTCATGCACCTAATTATGTATTTACAGGCTAACACAAGGATCACGATATTTTGTATCTGATATCATTAGCTAGGCTACAATATCAGGGGACCAATATCAGGACTCATCAAACCTGATATATTGTACCTGATATTAGGAGTCCAATAACAAGGGTTTGATATCAGCACCTGGTAAACCATGATTCATCATACCCCCATGACTGAATAACAACTTGTCCTCAAGTCAAAGAAAGTGAGGAACAAGTTCAATTGATTACATAGTGGATAGGTATGGGATTATTGACTAATTAGAAATTCATTCATGCTACAATGGAAAGTTGAATACAATAAAATTGGGACACAAATACAAAATTACAAAATTTATTGGAACTCATGTGGTTCCTAGTGGCGATGGTTCCTCCATGGGTCTCTTCCTCTTGTCTTGTGCTCCAAGCTTTGAGATTGATACCATTGAAGAAGCACCTGATGTTTCTCCTCTTCTATTAGAGGATTATGAGTCGTCCATGCTGATGTTCCAATGTTTGATGGAGTCGACACTTTCCATGAACACGGCAGCTGTAGGAACACTTGATTAGCCTTGACATGTCATGCTACAAAGAACTGTCATTCCTCTTCATAGGCTCGATCCCTAACCTCTCCACCTTTTTCTTGGCCAAATTGTGTAATGATAGAAGGTCCCTGATGAATGCTAAATGATTGTGCCTCCTACTCTGCATGTTCTACATGAGGTCCTTGGTCTTTGCCTCCCACTAGGCATTCAATTGCACCTTGAGAAGGTCCTCCTTGTTGTCCTCTTTTAAGGGCCATCTATAATCACACAAAGATCAATTTTTAGTAAGGTTATTGAAAGAAGTTTAATTATTTTATACCTTACTCATTGCCTTTCATGAATATTGAATTCTTTGCTTAGTGTGATTTTAGAGTTAGAAAGTTTTTCAAGGAAGTTTCCCTAAAAGTTTAATGTTAGACCTGATTTGTTTAGGTGACACATACAAGGACATGTAATGGTTTTGAGGAAAGTTTGATAAAATGATGACAAAGGAAAGAATAGATTTGACAATGAAGTACTCAAATGGTATAAAATGATGTGGTGGTGTGCAACAAGTACAAATTACAAAAGTCACATAAGTGGTTCCTCCCCAAAGCAGGTTCCTACCTATGATGCCCTTACATAACCACACCTTAAAATGTCCATAGGAACTAGAAGGGTTAAATGTAATTCACACTAGTTCCACAAAACACACACATGTAGATACCATCGTGATGAGATATGAATTCAATACTACAAAAGACACGAGTCACAAATACATGAATAGCAAGATGAGGCAAATTGTAGAAGGGATTGCAAAGATTGGGACATGAGGTAACTGACCCAAGGGATAATGAATATTAAGTGTAGGACATGATTAATGTGTCATTAACCTATCGCTCCAAAATCAAGACCAAGTCCATTCATCTAATCAGTGACATCGCATTGTTTTATCCAATTATGGACAACCATAAAAGCATCATGACAGCAAGGCGTATGATCACTTGGTTTTTTATGCAAGGGAGGAGTGATTGGAAATTTGCAGCACACTTGTCTTGATCTTTTTATCACTTTTTTCTTGGCTGCTTTGGCACACTCTTCCTTTTCTTTTATTTTTTTTATTTTTTTTTTTTTTGAATGCTTAATCCAAAGAAGCTACCTGCCTTCAAGCATGGGTGCATGTCTTTCTAGTGGGATCCCTTAGAATAGCATGAGGTTTCCTTATTGAGTGCCTTTATTACTCTTACTCCCATCTTTCGTTAGATCTACAAGGATCTTAGTACAACCAGGCTACATGGTAACTCCTACATATGTCACCAAAGAGAATCGACAAGTCCCCTTGATGTCACACCCAGGCCATTCCCTCTTAGTCCATCATTTTTTGCTTTGGGCATAATGAGCACAAAAGTACTTTAAGTTTTAATGATTTCAAGACTATCATCATACCCAAAGTAGAACCTCTTATTAATAGAATGGGTGGGTAGATGTGATGGGCTCACTATCTAAGAAATTAGTCACCTCAGACTTAATAACATAGAATAATACCTCAACCAATGAGTCACATGAGTGTTTTATTTGTAGATGAGATTACCCATAAAAAGATTACCAGCAGGCACCTAAATCCTGTTCGAGGACACTCGTTGGCGGTCGCGTCCCAAACGGTCGCCAACAGTTCTTTTGGCGCTAGAAGGAGGGCTGAAAATTAAGCCTCTAGGTTCATAAGCCTTATACTTTTAGTACATCAACAATTATTTGTAAGGCTTAAGAA
>MNCI01014074.1:94339-115569 GCA_015680685.1 Gnetum montanum
CCCCCCGGCGCAACACTTAGCATCATTTTTGCCATTTACACAAGGGAGTTTTCGATTTTTTTCTCTATGAATTGCGATTGAGCAACCCTTGCTTTTCTACCTATATCTCACTTGCTAGTACTCCGATTTTAATTCCATCTGAACTTGCTTGAACCCAGAGTGTTCAGCTTAGTTGTGGGAGAGGGACATCTGCTAAAAAGCACCTAACTTTTTTGGAATTTATCATCACCCAAAGAACATCATTTAGGGTAATTAACTATAACACTTAGAATAATTGTGCCTAAAATCATTCAATCCCTAGGTATACTGGGAAACTAAAATGGGAAACCACCTAACTCACAGGACTCATTATTACAGTTTTTTAGGAAATATCACACGTGATAACATAAGATCATTAATTAAGGCAAGCAGTAAGATATAACCTAACTTTAAAACAACCTTACTAACATTTAGCCCCGTGTGATTGTAGATGGCCCTGAAACGTGGACAACAGGAAGGTCCTTCTCAAGGTGGAAGTAAATGACCTCGGAGAGGTGGAAGACAAGATCCTGCCAGACAACATGTAGAATAGGAGGAACAATCATTCAGCATTCATCAAGAAGATCCTCCTACCGTACGGTCTGGGTAGGTAGAAGGAGGAGCTGTTGTAGCGCCTGAACAAGGACAACAGCTCACATTGCCCCAAGATTGTGTTTAGGCCATCCACAAGAAGTCCACATTCGCTGTAGTGATTATGGAATTGAACTTTGAATCATTTGCAAAGTTCACTCCTAAGGCCATTAGGGATCACTTCAAAGGGTCTCCCTTATGGCCTATCCTCTCTAAAAGCGGTGCCTGGTACCTAGGAGAGATGCACCAATTTTGGCACAATAGGGAGCAAGGCACCACTATCAATATTTGTGGTGTGATAGTTGAATTCTCCATGCAGGCCATTCTGAAAGTGTTAAACCTTTCGAATACATGGCCCATAGTTGCTCAGTTATCCACTAGTTCAGACCCCGATGTGCGAAAGGATTGGTTTGAGAAGGCTTATGGTAGAGATAAAACATTTGGTGAGTTGACGATGGAAGAGAAGATTTACTTTAAAATTGGAATATATCACCTCTTTCCCAAAAATGGCTTGAAAAAAATTTCAATGTATGCGGCTAGAGGATGTGCAGTGCTGATGGGAAAGGTTAACGCTAACCTGCCCCACCTATATCTAACAGAGATCCTGAGGCGATTCGAGGAACAAAAGATAGGAAAAATGGCACTGCCTTTCCCTTGTCTTATCAGAAAACTTTGCCAACGTGCTGGTATTTAGGGGTACACCAATGATGTCCTTTGCAAAGCCCAAACTACTTCATATGCTGAATTGCTAAAGGCACCAGCTCCAAGGAAAAGCACTGGCGAAGAACTAGGACCATAACAAGAAGAAGAATAGATGGCTGGACCAACTGCAACTCAACTTGCAAGACTTAGCCAACCTCTAAGAATAGGTCCCAACCAACAATAGGAAGCAAGGCCCAGCACAAGCCAGGATCAATAGCCGCTGCAAGACTACAAACCATTGATGAGCCATCTTAGGGCCATCGTTGAGACGGTCAATTGGGGAAGCCATGATGACGCAAACCTCTTCCACATCATCGATGATGCCATTCAGCCTACTATTTTGTTGGATCACACAAGGGGAAAAGTATCTATTCACATAGGAGGAGGGGAAAGTAGATGGTCACAAAAGATCTCAAGAAATGCAGCATCTTTCCAGGTGCAATTAGAAACTGGTGAAGAGGCCACAGTGGTGTTCATGCAACACCAGAATGCTGCGGGAGCTACAGAAGTTATCACAGACCACACCAACGAATCCTTTAATGTACCTATTGTGCCACTGATAGATTTCACAGGAGCATGGGATGCTCAAACTTTGGCCAGAACCTCAATGACTCCTACGGAACATGAGGATGCGCTCGAAAGATTGCTCCAAACAGGGCAAGTAATGACGTCCCTATTTGACATCCCTTAAGATGTTACAGCAATTCAGTCAGACCTCATTTCCACAAAGGGGAAGCTGGTCTTAACAGAAGTGAGGGCCGAGCATGCTAAAGCTAAAATGAAAAAACTACAAGAGCAGCTTGTGGCCTTACAAGCAGCACAGCGGGACCCTCTGCACTTTGTTCCTGTAGACCAGCTATATAATTTTAGAACTGAGTAGCTAACCAGGCTAATAGCAGAGAATAAAAGGTTGGCTAATGAAAAAGAGAAGGCTATTTAGGATGCCTCCACAGCATAGGTGCAAACTCATGCGCATCTTAAGGCACTCAAGGCCTTACAAGAAGAAAACAAGCACCTGGTTGCAAACAACCTTAGGTTGGCCACTACGAAAAAGCAGAAGAACGTTCTCGAGGAACACTTTCATCAATTACAAGAACAATTCATCTAGGTCAACCGAGACGTAAGCTGTTTAGCCAAAGAAAATCGAACCCTCTCGATGGAGGAGGTACACGCCATTCGTCAAAAGTCAACTATTCAGATAAGCACATGGTAGAATGAGGCTAAATGACATGAGAAGCTGAAGAAGCACTTCCGCGATCAGGTGGGGATGTATAAATAGATCCTTAAAAAGGAGATCCATATGGCCAAGGCCTAAATCAACACTATCAGTGCTCAACACATTGACTAGCAAGCCATATTGGACCCACCAAGTAGAACTTAAAAGCTGAGACTTGTAGATTAAGGATCTGACAGAGTACATGGAGTTGGCAAATCTGAGGTATGAAAACCTTGCCATGTTAATAGTAGGATGCTCAAGGACAGAGCTCGAGTAGCAAGTAGCAACCACCCACATCAAATACGAAGCAGAATTGGCAGAGTGTAAGAAGCTGTAGGAAAAGCTGGAAGTTACAAATTCTAAACTTGAGGTGGTAAAAGCCAGCTACCAAGGATAGAAAGGTGTCGCAATGAACTTGGCTTAATGACTAGCATATTTTCAGGAGTACAAGGATAAAGCTAGAGCCTATGAGGAGGAACATGGGTGTTCGTGGCTTGGTATGTCAAGGCCAACAAAATGTTTCTGTAACTACCCTATCCATGGGAAGTATTGACTTCGTCAAACATTGGAACATTAGCATGGATGGCACAAGACCCTCGAACTGAAGAGGAGAAGCTCCAGGCCATACTTCAATGCCATCAAGCCTCAAAACCTAGAGCACAAGACAAAGGGAAGGCACCAATGGAGGAGCCACCACCACCAGGAACTACATGAGTTCCAAAATTTTTGTAGATGTAGAACATTCTTTGTGTTGTGTCTTGGTTTTGTTTTCATTCCACACTATGGCATAATCCCATTTTCCCATCTAATAATCCCATACCTATCCACTTTCTAATCACTATAACTCGAGGACGAGTTTTTATTCAGTCATGGGGGTATGATGAGTCGTCATTTAGGGCGATCGCAATATTGCATGCCAGTCGCGATATCGCATATGCGATATCACAGCCTGCCGTAATGTCTATAAATAAGAGGCGGCTTTCCCAATTTTAAGCACTTAGATTTAGACCCTTAGCTAGACTCTTGTAGTTTTATCATTCTAAAGTTAGAATATTTCCTAGTGTATGCCCGCAGTGTGGTGATTGTAATTGTATGACATCCTTTATTCGAGTGTGACGTACTTGGACACGCACATGACCAGCAATAAAGATTGAGATTACTTCATCATTGTAGTGTTCACTTAGATTAATTATTTATTTANGTAGTAATTATTACTTTCCATTGCCTTCAGGAGTAGCGTTAGATTAGAAACCACATCATACACCTCACTCTAGACTAAACCATACGTGACAAAGATAATACTAGTCCAGGTGGGAAGACAGGGAGCTACAACCTAAGGCTAACTATCTCGATGCCACAACTAGTCCATCTACGGAGTTCGACCAGATCACGCGTGTAATGCTTGTATTCGTATGGTTGAGTGTAGGGGTACCTCGCCACTCATCAGGTTTCTACACTTAGAAAAATTTTTAGTATTAGATTTTTAGTTTTTCATGCCTTAGGAAATTTTCAGATTTTGGTTTGATCCAAGGACTTTAAAAATTTTCTAGCTTTCATACCCCAATCCCATGCCTTAGAATTTTCTACCTCTAGTTTTGATTTTAGTTTTAGATTTAATTTTTAGTCTTAGAACATCTCGCACCTTAGGAAGTTTCAACTTCAAATCCACTCTCAACCTTTAGCCTCAAGGTATCTCCAGACTTAGAGAATTCTTAATTTCAATTTTTCGCCCCCTAGTTATACAAATTTTCATGTTTAAGTTTCAGTTAAGTGCTTCAGAAAATTTTCACTTTTTGGACCCTAGTCCTATGCCTTGGAAAATTTGAGTTTCCAATTTTAGCTTCAATGAAAATTTCCCAACACTAAGGAAAATTTCCTTCAGTTTCTCCCTAGCACTTAGCCACATCTAGCCCTCTTGCCTTGTGTTGCCCAATGCTTATCATCTTTCTCTACCCTCTTCCACTTCCAACCCCTAACCATTATTCCAAGGCCATTGGCATTGTGCTATTCCTTATGCTTTTAGCCATGTACAGGACTTTTGCACACTAGCAATGCAAACCAACCACATCCACATATGCGTCAAGAGACCCTTCCTCTTTTAAAAAAATGAATCAAATTGGACTTAGGCATAGGCAACACATGGCACTAGTCATGCACTACATACGCTACCAAAAATCCAAATTCAACATTTAGCAAAAAGAAAAGAAAACCCAATCCTTGAAACTAGTTGTTTTGGCCCAAAAGGCATCAAAGGAAGGCAACCAACCTACCAACCAAGGTAAGGCCTGAAGTACCCTTGCAAGCTAAGGGCAAATCTACCCCAAAGAGGCACAAACTAATGCTTTCTTTGCCCTGAATGGATGCCAAGACCCCTAAACTTCTACCATAATTTTCTTTTTCTTCTTTTTTCTCTTTCCCACTTCCCTACTACAAGCTACCACCACTCACACTATTGGCAAACAGCCACCACGATGGCTAGTGTAGTCATCACCAATGTTAGTAGGCAAGTAGCCTTCCCTAGCTTCTCTTTTCTTTCCCCCTTAGGCATAATGAAATGAAGAAAAATGCAAAGCTAGGAACCAAGACTCACCTGGGAGAAGATGGCACATGGTTGGGCCCTTCCTTGGAGGCCTCCTCCTTTGGCTCACCTAGTTACTAGCTAGCTGGTCCTATCTACCTCCCTCCTTGATGTGTCCTTCCTACTAACTTATCTCTCTCCTTAACACCATCAACCCACACACAGACAAGCATAGGATGAACATAAGTTTTTTTGGGCTAAATCTGAAAGCTTCTAACTTGCAAATGTAAGAAAGTGAAAATTGGCTATCTCCGTTCCCTATTTTCACTTTATAGCACTTCCCTTCCTCTTAGTTTTTCTTTAGGTTTTTTCTTTTTCTCACAATATGTTTTGCCAAAAACACTTGAAATACATAGAAATCTATGATGCTTGCCCCTCTTCACCTATAACCTTCCGATTACTAACATTAGGCCCTCTTATAACACCCTTCATCATCTCAAAACTCGCTAGAAAGCATCCATAGGAACCCCAAACACACACTAGACACCTTTACACAAATGTGAGCATTCAAAATTTGAGCATGCCAGAAGGATCCTAGGACATCTAAATAAAGTTAGAATCATCTTAAAGAGCTTGAAATCATGCACACAATCTTAGAGTATGACATAGAAGATAAGGATGCATCTCAAGAGACTAAGAACCTTAATCGAATATGCTAGATTACAAACATAGAGAATATGAAACGCTTCCTAGATCTAGGGCTTACAATTGACTTATAAATTACCACTGGATGCCTCATCACTAATATCAATATTGGCATTTTCAGCACTAGTATCATCTATCCAACATCTAATATTGGCCTCTAAAATATCCTCTTAACTCAAACTCCTTAGCATCATTTTGGCAACCTTCAACATTAATTTGTAGGAAAAATGAGACCTCAAACAATTCAATGTTACAACTTTGGCAAAATGTCAAAATTTTGACCAAGTATGGCTAACGCTGATGCTAATGTTAGCATTAGCACCTTCGACACCACCAACACCCAAACAACAGGACCAAGCTCAACGTCCAGCACCTTCTCCTCATCTTCTAGCTTTCTTAGCAATGCTTAGCATCAATTAAGAGGTCAAACGAAGCTCCAAATATTTGTTTAAGGTACTTTGACAAATTTATGAAAATTTGATGAAGTGTTGGTTACATTGACATATTAGCATCATCAACATCAACCTCACCTTAACAGGTTATCAAACTTGCTAAAGTTGAAGACCAAACTTACCATTTTCGAACTTAACAACTAGTCACACTTAACTCTAAGTTCAATTTTAACAACTCTAAGTTAAAATTGGTAACTTTAGACCTATAAATATGAGTTCAAAACACAAATTTCATAGTTTCTTAAGATTTGAGAACACTTTTTAGATTTTAGGAGATTTAGAACACAAGCACCTTCCATCATTGTAGCATCCACATGCTCCTCAACTACCTTCCACACCTTCAGCATCACTTCCAAAGATAGAATTTTCAGACTTTTGTAGCACTTTCTAGAGTTAGAATTTTCTTAACTCTAGCATTAGTAATGAGACCCTTAACCAAAACAGCTCTATTTTAGCCTAAGATTAACTTTGAATCACACCTACAACATTATCAACCATATCTTAATCCTCCATAGGTTCAATTTTACTCTTTAAATTCACAATTTTTTTTGAGATTTGAGCTTCTTTTATCAATTTTATTATACTTATATTTTTCACCTATCACTTACAGCTTGGCCCTCCATAGGAGACAAACACTTTGGCACTTATTAATAAAGCATTTTATTATTTGGAAATGAATGTGATACCTTCCTTCCATATCATAGCATCTCATTTTCATTATTTTAAACTCATTTATTCACATTTTGTACTTAGAATTTATTCTATCTACTACATTAGATTCTACACTTACTCAATTTTTCAACATTTTATGCTTAGCCATTTTTTTAGCCTAAAAATCCCAAACCAGGACCCTTATTTTCACATTATAGTATTAATATTTCAATATTTTACACTATTTTATATAAACTTTATACTTAGTGTTATTCCCTCACTCATACCCTATCTCACACATAGTTTATTTTCTAATAATCCATGCTTAGTTATTATTCTCAACAATTTACACTTAGTCATTTTTAATATTAAAACCTCACTTTTTCATTATTCTCCCATTATTCTTGGTTTGTGTGTAGTGGGATAAGTTCATATTTAATTTGAGGTTTTATATCCCTTCATTCATAATTGTTGATATGTTGAGGGTTACATTGATCCAAAGATCATTTACAATTGTACGCCAAGTATTTTTGACACTTTGTTCATGGAGGTGTCCTTGTAGAGATGTAAAGAATGTTTTTGCAAGAACAATTGCACCATCAAAGCATTGCCTAACTCAACAAACATACAAAAACAAGAATAATATATGTCATAAAGGACTTGGATATCATGTTTTTTCATCATAACATTTAATCACGAAATGAGACTTTGATTTCAAGGTAGGTAATCCAAAATTGGAATGAACACATATTATGATGAAAGATAAACAACCAATGGCTCATATACATCAAAAGAAAAAACAAATTCAAGTGTTTTAATTGCATCAATATCACTAGAAGAAGGTGTCATAACTTTTTTCTTACTAGTTTATAAATATGTATTTTGAAAATCAACAAAAATTTCTACATCGATAAAAGAAGTAGAAATTTCAACATTGGTTGAAGAAGTTGGGAGTAATATAAAATCCCCATGGAGGAATTCTAAAGAAATCAAATCTACTAAAGAAAAATCAAAGAGAAAAACATCAAATCTACTAAAAAAGTCAAATTTTCTCTTTTTTGAACTTAGAATTATATATGTATAATTGTGAATGTTAAATATAAATAATTGTATCATCTATAACTTGCATATCTTTTCTTCATCAGATATTTCGAATCATACTAGATTCATCATCATTGCCATGTTATCACATTATAATGAAAAACTACATATCATTATAGTTGTTGCATACCTAGGGAATTTGCATTTATCAACATCTCTACCATAAGTAGTGATTAAATCCAGCATCTATCCACAAGTTTTTTGAAACCCAACGTGCAGAGAAAAGTTTACAATCCTTACAACAACTTTGTTTAATTTTTGTTTCTAGTTTACAAGACTACCTAAGTTCTTATGGAACACTTGTTAAGGTTAGCCCAAATTTAAAGGATATTTACAAATATTTGCCTCATTGAAAAGGTCCAGGAGATCAATATAAAAGGATTTGGAAAAGTATTTGATGTGAAAATGCTTCTAAATAATTTTCCATATTTGGCTCTAAAGTAAGATCTTATGATAAAGAGCAATATGGCCCACCTTAAACAACAAAACTAGTTCGATAAGGCATTCAAAAATTTAACTATACAAATTAACACATAGATAAACCTAAAACAAATTTTTACTTTGTTTTGTTTTGGATTATTTCTTAGAAAAACATTTTATTTCTTATAGCAAAAACTTTACAAATCCTTATAACTTTGTATAATTTTTTTTCTTGGTTACAAGACTACCTACCATTTTCTGGAAAACTTTATTAACAATTCTTCCATCATTTGATTATGGACTCTAACCTGATTTTCAAAAATAAATTTTGAAAGTGCAAAAGAAATTATAAGGATGCCAAGACATGATAAAATTTTAAGGATTATAGCCAATGAACTTGTTGAAAATCCATTTAAGATTAGGAAATAGCATTCCATTGACATCATCAAACAAGTTCTAAGGCAAGCGATGGCCAAGTTTTTCCAATGCTATGTGATCATTTTCTTTTTTAAGAAAAGTGTTAAACCATAATTGGTAAATGTGTTAAAAAATAAGTTACAACGTAATTGTTGCAAGAAAAAGCTATATAAGAATCAATGTATAAGAAATCGCTTGACGTGCATAAGGTGAACCAGCAAGGCTACCCTCATCTTAGTGGGGGTTGAAAAAATTCCACAGGGAAACCATTATAATTGGGAGCCTTCCCATAACTGGAACAGGGCACTCATAACTCCTCCTTGGTGATATCAATGTCAAGACTTTATAGCATAGTGGAATTGATAAGGTAAGGATAATTGAGAGTGGCAGTCTTGAACAATGAGATGTCCATAGGGGTAGCTACAAAAAGGGTTTCATAGTGGTTCTTAAAAAAAGAGAGGATACTGTTGTGGTCAGTGATGGTGGTACCGTCACTAGAGATTTTGTTTAAAGAATGTGAAGAGTAAGTGCTATTAAGATACTTAAAAAATTCCTTACAATGTTCATCTTAAATATTTAACCAAGTGAGTCTACTTTTAGTTAAGGCACTTTGTGCTCGGTACACTTCCCATTGTTGAAAGGCTAATCTGGCTCTTACTAGCTTCTCGTGAACTAAAGTGTTGAAAGGATCATGAGCTAGTTTATTAATGAGATGTTCAATAGTGAGGTGAATGTTGTTTTATTCTTGTTTGGCCCGAGTAGCCACTACCTTACCATACAAACGAGCAAAGTTCTGCACTCTACAAGAAGCACAATGCCACCACTGAATCCAACCCACCTGATTTAAGGGCCTAGGTTCAGCATTCCAAAGGTTAGATAGAAGAAGTCAGGCAAAAGGGGAAAAGAAGTAGTTGTTATGTAGTCGAAAAAGGTGGAATTTTTTTCTATTAGGGCTATTGTGAATCTGGATAGAGATAGAGATGGGAAGATGGTCTGATAAGGTAGCATGGTGATGAACCATAGTAGCGGAGAAGGTTTGCCAAAAAGAAAGGGTGGAGAATAGAACCTATCTAACCTACTATAGATGTGAGCCTTCCCAAGACGAAGATTGCTCCAAGAAAATATATGGAGGGAATAACAAGTAGAGACATCCACCCCATTAGAAAGGTAAAACTTTTTTGTAAAGGTGGACCAAGTCTGATACTAGAAATTGGACAACTAAAAAAATGCCTCTCTAAGCTTATCTTGAGGGAATTCAACCATATTAAAATCTCCTCCAAATATCCAAGGCACTGGGAAAAGAGAATTTGCAAGTTCCTACCAAAGAAAAGCACATTTTGTAGAGTCATTTGGGGCATAGATAGAGCAAATACCAAAAGGATCATGCAAGGAGGAGAAGGTGGCCCAAGAAACTCTATGCCCAGAATCGAAACCACTTTGAATGATTTTATCTTTCCATTAGGTTGAGAGGAAAATGGCAGCTCCTCCTTTCCCACTCACATGGGACATGGCTAGAATTAATAAGTGAGGAAGAAACCAATGGGCTAAAGGAGATAAAGGGTTTAGCTGAAATATTAATTTCTTGAAGGAGAACGAAATCGAAGGCTATATTAAGATTGGAAAGAAAGTAGCTTGCTCGCTTGCATCGAAGCCTACCAGTAAAGCCTTAAACATTCCATGACAAGAGGTTCATGGGGTAGCAAAGGGCATGTTAAATAAGAGGTCAACAAAAGGTTCAGAAGTCAAAGTATCAACTTCTATTATTCTTGACAAAGGACAAAAGAGTTGTTGGTAGAGACAAGGACCACGAAAGTGTTCAGTGGAGAGGAGATGAAGGGTGGAGTTGAATGGAAGGAAGCTTTGACTGATTTCCTTCCATTGCCTACCACAAACTCCTCAACCGAGATAGTGTCCTTGACTGCATTTGGGGGAATGACCTATGCTGAGGTGTGTGTACTTGACTATGGCTTTTGTATCTTGGAGGGGTTAGATTGAGAGGAGGATTTTGGAGCTGTTTGGAAAGAAGATCTAAACCTAAAGGATTCTGAGGGTGGGCAAGATGGTGTGACTAGGGAATGGATTTTCTGGAACACTACAGATTTTTTCTTCCTAGCTAATAAGGGACATGTCAATGTATGATGCTCGACGCTATGATAGCAGCTACACGAGTTTGGAAGGTAAAAATAGTCTACTTTTTGGGTGAAGAGTTTTCCATCAACTACGAGGGTTCATGAGGTCTTCCAAAGAGCTATATCGATTTTAATAGAATAATAGTGAATTTGAGTTCCATTGATCACCATACAATGTTTGGAAATAATATGACCCAAGGTGCTCGCAATGTCCCTCTCAATGAATAAAAAATAAGTAGAAGATTTGGCAATTCCACATAACAGGGAATTGTGTTAAAGGCTAGGTCATTGACATTAAAGTCAAATCTCTAGGCACATGCAATTAAGGTTGCATTCCCTGTTGGAAAAATTTTAAGAGATAGAGCCTTATCGGCCTAAGAGGCATGAGATAGTTCCACCAAAATGAAGTTTCGGGCATAGTATTAGGCATGAAAAACCTAAATGCCCTAGGGTTGAAAGAGGCTTTGGACTTACATGTTAATACTCAAAGACCTCAGCAAAAGCCCCACTATTTGAAAAAAGATAAAATGTGTTGCAAAATCTTTAGAAACTATATCAAAAATATCATCAGGTAGAAGAAAGTCAATTTGATGTGAGGTAGAGGAACTTCCCTGAGAGAGAGTAGAACTAGATGAATTTGCCATTGTGACACCTACGTGAGACCATCCCTACAGCACCAACAAAGCCACCCCCCACCGCAAAGCAAGTGAACACTACCACCGCACCCCTTAGTGAAGAATAGCACACAACACTAGAACACAGTCCCACCACAGTGCCAACCAACACAATAGCACCAAAGAACAACATCTTCAGTAACCACACTGACCCACAAAGCAAGTGCAACAACAACAAGACCAATAGCACCATAACCGTAACTACAAAGAAAACCCCCTGCCATCGGAAAAGCCCTCCATAGCAGGGACACCCCACAAGCCAACGCAACACAGCAAAGACCCACACTACCACCTCATAGTAATAGCACAAAGATGCCCAACCGCAGCAAAAACAGCCACTAGAATCATAGCACAGCAGCAAAGAAAACCACGGAGAGCCACCACCACAACAAACGCAGAGACAGGTGACATGGCCAACACCCACCGCAGGCTAGGCCCAAAACACAAAGGCCTTAGATAGCACAATAGGAAGAGGAGATCTCCGAGCTGAAACCCAGAAAAAAATCACTAGAAATCATGATTAGGGCTTACTATTAAAGAGCAAAGCTGCCATTGCTCACCACCAATCACAAGGTAAGCCAAAGTGGTGAGCAATAGTGGCACCACAACATGCGGAGCACAAGAGCGCTCAGTGGCACAATAGTGAAGCCAAGGAGCATAGAGCAACAACAATCACCGAGAACGCCAGGGCTGCCCTCGTCTTGTTTGAGACTCAAACATGATATCATTGAAAACAAGAAAGCATGCTTGAAACTATAAGAAAATGATTTTATGAACTAGAGTTTTAATTTTAAATGTTGCAATTACTAATTTGTTGCACCTCATCTTAATGGAAATGTAAAAGGTAAAACTTACCCATTCGATAGCCCATCCAAGAACCGATGCAAGAAAGAACTCATCATATGTTACCATTTCTCCCCTTAGAAGTATGTAGCTATCAATGACAGTAAGGCCTCTATTTGGTTTTTATGTCCAAAAGAATTGATCCGAAGAGTTAATAAGTGAAACATTTCTGTGATATTTTTTTACCAATGCTTAATTGATGCATGATATTAATCAAAATAAAGGGTAGAGTAATTGTGACATTGTTAGAAATTAGCAATGCCAACATTATGGTTTTATTGAATATTAAAATATAATTATGTGATAGTGCTAAGATCTTCGGCTAGATGATTTTGGAAAGATCTAAATTAGATCTTAAGAAAACTAAAGATGATTTATTGGAAGCTTCATGTACACTAAAGAATATTTCAAGATTATTCCATTAAAGTTGGAGAAGAGTTAGGGAAACCATGAGATATCTTAAGATAAACTTGGAAATAGTTTTCTCGTTAAGCAAGCAATTACATGTATTTATTATGATGGAAATTAATAGAATTGCATTGCCTAACCGTTTGCCCCAATTTGGCAAGGGCATAGGAATTACTTTCTTTTTTGTTGTTTCTATCATAGTGGCATCAGATGTATGGTTGATTTTTCTACTTTGCTACACTAATGTTTTCTCTTGATTTCTTAACCTTAGTTTTTTCAACAGACATCCCCTTACCGATGCTTAATTCATGCACAATATTAATCAAAATGAAGGGTAGAGTAATTGTGACATCCCATGCCCCTGCAAATATCATAGCAAACATCTAATATATGCAACATGCAATATTATGCATAAAGAATACGATAAGAAAAATATAAAAGGAAATGAAAAGAAAGTTTTATTGATGTGGAATAGTGTATGTGTGTCATGCTTTCTAAGGGTTTCTTAGGGTTGTCTTTCCTTTGGTATCTATTCGTTAAAGGCAACAACTGTAATTGGGGGCTACAATGATGATCAATCATCTTCATGTCTTGCTTCACTCCACACCCTCGTTACTCACCATTGTTGGCTCCTAAACTCTATGTTAGCATGACCTCTAATTCTAGAATATAAATACCTTAAATCAAAACCCAAGAAGTTAGCTCAAGAAACATATCTATTATTATAATGTCCTTTCATTATAATGTGCCTTTTCGGGTCTTGTTACAACTTGCCCTTTCCAGTTATATTACATTAATTTGTTGAGAAATGATACCATGTTTATTATGAAAAAGCTAAATTCGGGAATGGAGATGTCACAGTAATGATCACCATGAAGTACATTCTGCTCCACCATCTTTATTAAGAGGTGTTGCAGTGCTCCACATTACTGCTCATGACAGTCAATACTGCGTAACTGAAATTTGTGCAAAGGATGACAATAATATACAATTGTCACATACTAACACAAGTTCCAGGAATGTTACAGTATCCCATGGTACATGTCCCATGGTGATGAGATGTTACACGAATCAACTATAACTTCCAGAACCAACAAAAATTACGGATTGAAGAATGGCCCAAAAGCCAAGTAGAATATCAGAACTAAGCAAATATGTTAAAAACGGGTAGATTACACCTTTGTCACCCATTGGCGAGACTGATCATACCTTTTCCACCCATTGGCGAGACTGATCATACCTTTTCCACCCATTAGCGAGACTGATCAGTCTAGTGAACAGATGGATCAGCCAAAATCTCTGATTTCACAATCTCATATACAACAAAGAACTTGGCTTTATAATTATCTCATGGTAACATTTTATCCAGTGGTGCTATATTTCCCGGTGGAATGCTGACTTTAGGTTCAGGTGCCTGAGCGGAACCAGAGTGGCAAACTCAAGTGCTTTTCCCCATAAATTTTGACCAACTGCGTTGGAAACGTTGGATTCGGGAGCGTGTATTGAAGCGCATTAAATTCGCAATGGGTACGTCTTTCATAATTTACAATGAAATTTTGACTGGGTTTATTCCTTGCCTCGTATTATTTTTGCCTTTTTGCCTTTTTGCATTGGGCATTAAAATCTTACTAATCTTCTCCTGTTCTGAATCTTACCAGAAACTTCATTTCATTGTTAAGTGGCAATCAAGCAATCAAGATTCATGGCATCATGAGACGGACCACAGAAAACAAGGGAGTAGGAATGAATAAACAAACACACGGAAATCACGAAAGGGCTACTACGGTAACCGAAGGCCGAAGGGGCAAGTATGGGTCATACGGAAATCAAGTTTGGGACGGGGCGTGCGAGGAAAACATTGCATTTGCATGGATTGGCCTGCCTTTGGGAGCGTCAAAGGTTCCGCCATGGCTCGCACATTCACGCTTGATGTTTATTGTTCATTGCTGGTGTTTGCTCTGTTTCTCATATCTCTGGTGAAAAAAGAAAAAACAAAACAGGGTCATCGTCATGGGTCGTAAGTCGTGAACATGATGACGGATGCATTCTTGTTCAACCTTTTTTAAAAATCTTTGCTTATAAAGCAACGAAGCCCACCAGCACATGGCCAATGCCCACATGCAACTTCATGGTGCTCTGTTTTTACTTTCCCCTTCATCATGACTAGTGCCCATTTTCCAGCATCCAAAAGGTTTTGGATCATTGTAGGTAAGGTGAGTTACTGGGCTGTGCCTAGTTTAGTTAAGTTGTGTCTTATGTGTGGTCATCTTTAACAGGGCCCTATGGTGCTACTAACAAAAGTATTAGCAGACGTGATTTGTTATAAATTAGGTTGAGGCTTGAGGCTTAATTTCATTCTTGGAAATATTGGATTGAGTAACAAAAGGGTTTCATTTTATTGCTATCATTTTGGTTGTTGGAGAAATTATCTGTTTGGCCGGATTATGGCTGGTGAGTAAGGAAATGGATTCAATGCCCTCCTTTGCAAATTTTCTTGCTTCTGTTTAATGGTGATATTGCAATCTTCTATGCAATTTTTAAGCATTAATAATATTTTGGATTTACATTGTACTTGTTCTATATTTTACAATGTTTTTTATGACATATGAGATTTAATTTTTTAAACAAAGTAATATATTTAAATTTTCTGGATCACATTCTCAGCTACAAACCTGTCCCCACTTTTTCTTGAGGCACATGTACACAAACATCTTCAGAATCACGAATCCTCGATTCACACTTCCACGAATCGGATTCTTTTGATGCATAGAGTGCCATGGTAGCATATTTGGCACTCATCTTGCCAAATCCTAACTAAAACCTACACCCCAGATTGATGGGCCTGCAAGAAGACCGACTGCAGATATGCAAGCTAGTTTGCAAGTTAAATCAGCATTATATAGACAAAGCAAAGAACTTCACTTGAGAATTCTTAGCCCCAACTCGAAATCTAAGATCAGTAAAATCATGCTTAACAATGTTCAAACAGAATGCTAAGAATTCTAAAGGCACAAGGGTTTTGGCTCTAATCAGAATGGAAGCATCCAAACACATGGATGCATGCAAAATAATATTAAGCAAACTTGGACTTCCTAGAAGAATGAACAAAAGTGCATCCAAGCACATGCTTCCATTGCTTGCAAAGATAATCTCGCTGCTGCTTCTGCCGAAGTAGGTAGGTAACAATGATGTTAAAATATCAAAAATATGTTTTTTTTTTTAAGAGAAGAAAGAAAGAGCGACCAAGCATGAGTAATTTTTGCTATGCTCTGGGTATATAGAAAGTTCAAGCATGGCCATGTTACAAACAAGAATGCAGGGAACATGAAAATGGCTTTCAATCAGTTAATCAATCATTGGAGTCACACGTAGCGATGTATATTTTAAAAAGTGTGATATTTCTTGTTACGTAACATGACACGTTTTAAAAGCTCAGAGCTCAGTTCACCAAATTCCTTGCAATTTTTCAGGATTGCTTGATTTACTCAGTGATTGGTGTTGCCTCTGCTTTCAGATCTAAACTTTCTGATGATCCACGATTTTGCAATGCTATTTAATGTTTTTTTAAGTTTTAACACGTTGATTTGATTCATGTGTTTCTTCAAAGAATTAGTTATTGCCTGCCGTTGATTGTGTTTGCATCGCCCCTATGGTCGATTAATATTTCCGACAATAGGTAGCTTTTTCTTCTTTTACAAAATGATTCAATAAATACACGTGGCGTTTTCATAGTCATATTACAACCGATCTTTGTTAAAAGCTCAATTTATCCTTTGAGACTAGTCATATTTTAATAGTCAAACAAACATTAATTTAACATATTTGTTTGTTGCAGAAATGATCTGGTATTTGCTTTGTTTTCTCCCACGGCTTGCAAGGCAACATCATGTTGTCACTTAATAGACAGCTCTATCAATGCTCATAGTTATGTTTATAAGCAATGGGCTGGATGTAGTTGCAAATGAGTACAAAATGTCCAAGTCATACATATCTACAAGACCATTTCATGAAAGTTCGTCATGAATTCACAATGGTAAGAACACTATCATTCCATAGATATCTCAATATGAATAGGAAGATACTAATTATCAATTAGGAAGTTATCATGGCTAACAAACTCTTATTTTCAACATTGAAGAAACAAGAAATCCTTAGCTACACTCCACTTTGGCAAGCAACCAAGGAAGAAGGGAAACAGGACCCAACAAGTGGAGGGCTTACAGGCCTAGGTCCTTTAGCAAACAAAGAAGAGACAATCAAAGAAGTCAACAAAAGAGAGTAAGCCAACATGACTCTCCACGTTCTCCATCCTCATTGTCAAGCTCTAATGAAGATAACCATAGACAAGGAGGAAGAACTACAAATAAAGAATAGGATAAGCAACTTGGTAGAGACAAACCAATAGCATAACAGAAATAAAAACAAAGATCAAGACAGAGATCAAGATAAAGATATAGACAAGGACCATGGGCACAAACATGGTAGATAGCACAAAAGGTCAAGGTCATGATAGAGATTATGATGAATCATAAGATCATGAAGAACCCCTACTGGCCACTAGGAATATGATCAACATTAGGAAGGTTGTTCACATTCCAACTAGGCATCAAAGAGAGAGCCATATCAAGCGACTTGACATGAACAATATTTCTAGATTTGAAGAAGACTACAATGTAGACCTACAAAATCATTTGCAAGTCTTCGATGATGTCTATGTCTTGCAAAATATTGAAAATAAATGAAAAAATTTAAGTTCTTCACAAGAACACTTATCAAAGAAGCTAAAAACATATACCAATTCTTAAAACTAAACTTTGTCCATGAGTGCAATACAATGTTGAAGTTGTTCAATGAAAAGTACCAAATTATTCAAAGGTGTCTAATTTAAGAAAGCAAATCCAAGGATGAAGACAAAAAAATCATGAATTCCTTAATGTAGCCTTGAGTAGGTAGTATTCACTTCTACACATAAGTCCAAACCATGACTTCTCTCAAACGAAACAACCCAAGCATATCATAGATGGGTTGTTGAATAAAACTCATAAAGCTCTTAAAGTCTATGCCCAAGGGAGACTCTCACATATGCAAGTTTATCAAATTCAATGGCTTATTAATCAAATAGTTAAGAAAGAAGAAGAACTTTAGAAGAGGGAAAGCATAAAAGAGTACAATAAGGACTCATCTCTCTACAAGAAGGAAGTTAGTCTCTATGAACCACAGAAAGATGCATACATAAATGGAAAGTAGCTATAGTAGAAGAGGTTGTAAGCTCTAATACAAAACATAATGGATGTGACATAGGCCAATATAGACATCCAAAGTATTGTTACCCAGTCATGTTACATCTCTAAGAATCTAGGACATAGGCATTGAATCCCAAGTTCATCAAAAAGAAAGCACCTTGAAGATTATCTTATCTGCAAGGTAACTAAAGGTAGCCCTACCACAACCAACACTACTTTCCAAGAGAGGCTCCACTACGACTATAAGAATAATACTACTAATAATGGTAAAATCCATAGTCATGGGAGATGCCACCACCAAGATAGTAATATCCCTATAGGCAATCGAATTCATATGGATACTATGTCGAATAGCTCATGTCTCCTAGTGGCTCTACCACACATGCTCCTACTCATCACTATTATCCTTTGGAGTACCACAAACTAATAACACTATGAACTAAATCAATCTCCTATGCTTTTTATCCTCATCAACCCTCTTAACAACATGCTCCAACACCCTTATCACATGTTCCATCACCTATGCAAGTATAATTGCCACCACATCCATAACAAAAACATGTCACATGTGCTATTAACATGCAAGTTGATAAGAGTGTTAGTAGCTTCAAGTGTAAGCCTCAAAAGTGTTATTTTTGTAGGACAATTCCCAACTTGATTAAGGAGTTTGTGGACTAATTAGTCCATTTGATCAAGAAAATGATTTTGAAACTATGACTTCAACTCCAGTGACAATACTTCATCATGTTTGAAATGAGCTTGTGCTTCCTTCAAACCAAAAGTCTAATGTTTGGACTATCATGCTCACTCATGCAACAAATAATTAGATTAGACCAAGAACTCTTCCTAAAAAATGAACAAATTTGAAAAGGCCTATAATTTATTTGCAAATTGTTGGGAATTCATCTTGTAAGACTACTAGATTCAAGTTTTGGAGTCAATTTAATCTCCCAGGAAATGTACAAGGAAAGGAACTTAACAATGCTAAAGAAATGCAAGATTAGATTCGAGCTTGTTGACCAACTCATCACTATCTTGTTGGGCCAAGTGAAGGGTGTGGTGACCACCATTAGTAAGTGGTCATACCCAATAGGTTTCTTAGTGATTCATGTGGAAAACAACATGTGAAAATTTTTCATATGATGGAAAGAACATGGCTTAGCATAATTGACACTAAGCTAGGAATTAAAGACCTCTCATTATCCAAGAAGAATAAGCATAGAATAGTAAAGAAGCAATGAGTTCCATCCATCATGTATAGCAATATAGGATGCAACTACATGTGGAAAGCCTAGATGGGCAAGCAAAGAGATATCCTAGCATGCAAATCATATATATAAGAGGTGTATGTATAGAAATATTTATACATAGTAGTTATCAAATAGGAAGGCACCCAAAGGTTAACCACAAAAGAAAGCTACAAGTCTTCAATTTACATAGAATCACAGGAAACACTAGATAATCAAGCAAAAAGATATCCTAGCATGCAAATCATGTGTAGAAGAGGTGTGTGTGTAGAAATTCTTGTATGCAATAGTCACCAAATTGAAATGTACCCAATGGTTAACCACAGATGAAAGCTGCAAGTCATCAATTTGCATAAAACCACATAAAGCTCTCAAATATTTACATAGATAAAATGGATGAAATTGAGCAAACTAGGCAACAAATTTTCCAAGTGGAATATCACCAAGAAGAGATCATTGATTAGGAAAAATTAGAAATCCCTGATAAGATTGAGTTTAAACCTATTAAACTAAATACATTACTAAAGTTTCTTAAATGTGTTTATAAACAAAGGTAAATTAGTAATCATCAATGCTTAGCTTACTTAAGAACAAAAATAAAAGTTACTTGAGGTGGTCAATAGATGGACAATAGCCTTTGCTTAGACATATGACAAAATTACAAGTATTCATCTACACATATGATGGATAGATTCTACATAAATCCTATAATAAAGCCAAAATGCCAACCACAATGAAGATTGAATCCCAAGTTGAAGAAGGTAGTGAAATGAGAATTTGAGAAACATCTTAAAGTTGGGTTCATATATCTTGTTGTAGAAAATGAGTGGATTAGCTCATTGTTATCATAACTAAGAAAGGAGGCTAATGATGGCTCTATATATATTTTAGGTTGTTGAATATGGTAACATTTAAAGATCATCTTTTGTTATCATTTGTTGACCAAGTGTTGGATACTACTGTTGGGTACAAGTACTATAGTTTTTTTAAATGGCTATAGTGGATACTATCATATTCAAGTAGCTCAAGAAGACTAGGACAAAACTACATTAATAAGTTCTTGGAGGACTTTTACATGCAAGAAGATATCCTTTGGCTTGTGAATGCCCCCTATAACCTTTTAGTACCTTATCCATAGTATTTTTTACAAGCAAATTAGTAATAGTGTAAAAGTCTTTATAGATAACTTCTCCACCTATGATTCTAATTTTGAGCAACCTTAAAATATCTTGAGTGATGGGCCGCGATATCGCATCCTTCCCTGTGATATCGTGTACTCGATATCGCAGCCCATCGCCAGTTCTATAAATAAGAGGTAGCTCTCCCTTGTTTTTGCATCTAGATTTAGACCTTAGCTAAACTCTTGCCATTTTACCATTCCAGAGATAGAATAATTTTCTTGTGCCCGTAGTAGGAGTCTCAAGGTGAACGGATCTTTATTCAAGCAAATTGTACCTGAGCACACATTTGTATACGGTAATAAAGACGAACTTTCTAATAAACCTTGTAGCATGTGGACTAAGCTAAATAGGATTTGATTACTATTGAATGTTTAATTGCTTTCCAAGATGATTAATCTCTCCTCACCCTTATCTCCTAGTAATGCGGAATGAGTACAATTTAATCATGAGAATTTAAGTGTGACTACTTGGTAACCTAGTAGCGTACCTAGGATTTGTGCTTGGTAATCCCAGTGGCAATCATGCATGAAGTTTAGGATGTGTACAGATGATTAAGGAATGGATGCTCATCGCACTTAGGCTAGCCTAGATTCTCTCTCACCCTTCTCTCCTAGCTTAGTTAATATTACTTTCCATTGCCTTCAGGAGTAGCATTAGATTAGAAATCCATCATACACCTCACTTTGGACTAAACCATATGTGAAAAAGCTAATA
>MNCI01014074.1:115893-141497 GCA_015680685.1 Gnetum montanum
GAAGACTTACAAAAGTCATAACGAGTTTTACAGTTCCTTCTCTTCCTCTACTCCTTCAACGTCAGATTGTGACACAGATGACTATCTTTCAAGGGATCGACGTAGAACTAAAAATCGAGCTCACAAAGAAAATCAAGAACGCCAACATAAACAAAGGCAACATCATCCCAACTCACAAACTCACAACCTACTTAGTGATGATGAACCCCTGCTGGCCACTAAGAGCCTAACGCCAATACAAGAGCCTATTCAAATCTCACGTAGGCATCATAAGGAGAGCCATCGATTTAACCAACTTTCCTAATTTCTCAGGAGGCTATGATTCAAATCCGCAACATCATTTACAAGCCTTCTACGATGCCTGTACATGGAACAACATTGATAATGGGTGGCAAAAACTTAAGCTCTTTCCTATGACACTCGTGGACCAAGCAAAAGTATGGTATAGATTGTTAAAATCAAATTCAATATGACGTTGACCAACAATGGTAGAACTTTTCAATGAATGATATCAAACCTATGCGAAAGTGTCAACCTTGAGGAGAAAAATCCAAGAATGAAAACAAGTGTAGCATGAACCCTTTGACATGGCCTTAGAAATATATCATGCACTGTTAAACAACTGCCCAGGCCATGGGTTCTCCGAGGAGAGGCTAATGTACCATGTCATAGATGGGCTCCGTAATGAAACAAGGGAGACCCTAGGGATGTATGCCCAAGGTCAACTATATGAGCTACGAACCCATCAACTTCAAGAGCTTATTAAGTGGGTGGCAAAAGAAGAAGGAGAACTAGCCAAATGGGAGAATGTTGAAAGTTCTCAACAGGATCAAAATCTCAACTTAACAAGGGTCCATGATCATAAAGAGGAAAAATCCACTCACTTCAAGGAGGTGGAATCATCTTTTCCAATCCTAAAATCACTGGATAAAATTGAGGCAAAGATTAATAAGATGATGGATGGGGTACATAAAAGATGCGGAGAATATGCCAACATTATTAGAGGAAGAGTTATGCCAAATTAAGAAACAGGACAGGACACCACGCAACAATCAAAACAAAGGGTAGAAGATCATAAGAATAAGAACTCAACTGCCAATTTCACATATCAATGTAACGCCTGTCTGTACGATCATCCCAAAGGCCAATGCCCAGTCTCGTCACATTTACATGAGCATTGGGGAGGAATGTTACATCCAAATTTCATACAGAAATATTAGGTTCAACCACAGTGGTAAAAACCTCAGTCATGGGGGAGGCCACCACCAACTGGACCATACCCTTCATATGTCCCAAATGCCAAATGCTTATTATTATGTTCAACACCTTGTTTCTCCAACAAGCTCAGCATCCTCTACCTCACCTCATCGTTATCATTCTCCCGAGTACTATCCACCCATATCCTATCCAACAAGATCACCACCTCATGTTCCTTACACTTATTACACTTATCCTCAACCTCAATATTCTCATACTTCACCTCCTCCTACATCACTGCCAGCTATGCCAGGAAATTTTGCACCACAACACCAACCCGCAAACGTTACTTGTGCTGCTACTCCCAATAGCAATGGAGATCCTTCACAACATCAAAAGCGTCCCTTCTTTAGACGTGATCGTCGAAAGGAACACCACAGTTCAGAAACCACCCCATCTGCCAACTCAGCACAAACCCAACACTGTGGTGCATCTTCCTCTTCAAAACCAATGCCTCATGTTACCTCATCAAGGCCACCACTTAACACTCCAACAATCATACGACCCAATGAATACAGCCATGGAGGGTAACATCCTGATCCTTGCATACCATCTAACGGTCCCAATTATCATAGTGGGTCAACTCGCTATCCAGAAACTACATCTTATAAATTGCCCCACTATGGTTACTACAATCAAGTGTGTGAATCCCAATGGGGTAAGTATGATCGGGTCCCAATATTTCCAACATACAAGGATCCTAACCTTCCATTTATTAATTCTAGTTATGCTCAATCATTTTGCTATGGGGGGTATCCTCCATTCTAACAACATAGAATTAATAAATATTTTTCTGATTCTTTAATTTTTCAACTTTTTGTTTTCTAGTTTTTCACCTTTTAATTTATTGTTTGATCTTTTTGTCTTTTTAGTTTTTGTTTTGCAACATTGTTATACTCTTTCATTTCTTCGTGTGTTTATTTACTTTGTTTCGTTAAGTATGTCACTTAATAAGTGCTCATGATGATGGTATGAACTATATTCCATTGATTGCTAATGTTTGGTTTTTACCTTTAAGTTATAATGTTGATACTAAGGCATGGTTCTTTTGATATAACAGGCAATGAGTCCACTTCATCCATACATCTGCAAGTTTCTATGGTCTCTCTTGGCTTGGAAATGTACATTCCCTTTCTCAATAATAAGAACTATCAATGAATCGATGGCTAGGTATTTCTCAAACTAAGGAAGGACTCATGGATTGAAAAGGGTGTGACTTCAAGGGGATTTGATGCATTTGTGTTGGCCATTCTCTTGGGTGCTTGGATGTTTTCTGCTTGAGTTTTCCTTCCCATTCCAACGTTGCTTCATTTTCAGGAAGCTGAGTCAATCAAAATAGAAATAACAAAGTCTTTGCATGGTGTGGTTCTCACATATAAACATAAAAAAAAAGGGAAGAATAAGAGAAAAGAGGAAAAGTGAGAATTCAAAGCACATCCCTCAGACGAAATAATCATTTGGGCTACAAACACTAGTTATGGAACTAAATAAAAATGTTTCCTCTAACTAAGGCCCTTCCTCGCTTCCTGTTTCCTTTCTCGTTTCATATGAATGGTGGTGACTCTTTAGTGGAGACATTCTTGTTACTTCAAGTGGATGGATTGGCCAAGTGTATTAATGTGAAGTCACTGAATGTGGTTTGTTTAAGGTTGGATTTGGAATGAGATCTACTAAGTCACATTAACCATGAAATACACAAGGGGTTGTACACCACCTTATTCTTGGGATCCCATTCCACTCTCTTCTCTCCATCTTTCTCTCCATTGTTCACCTCATTGCCAGTTATATCACTAGTCTGTATTTTGGTTGATGCATTGTTTTCTTTTTGGTAAACTCTTGTGGTTAAGACTTTAACTCTTGCTTCCAAATGAAATTTCCAAAGCCTATGGACTCTTTGAATGTGGGAATGTTAGGGCATTAAGGGCATGAGCCTGCTTTGGGGAGGATCCACTAGCATTCCTATTTGGTGCATCAGTTAATTTCTTTCCCTTGAACATTTTTGCAATCACCATTTATTTTTTTCATCTCCATCTTTGACATCCATTTTATCGGTGTTGCCGCTGTTTCTTTTTCTCCATCTTTTCTTATTCATTGTCTTTTTCCATTCTATCGCTATTGGCGGTTCACTCTTAGTCATGGGGGTCCTATCCAATTTTTTTAATTTTTCCTTAACCCCTACACCTTAGGTAGCCACCAATATTATATCTCCAGATCCGTATCAGCAATATCACAACTCAGCCAATGGACCTTACACTAAAGCAAGGTATCAATTTCATTATGATTCATTTACCCTTGCTAACATAAGATTGTGTTGTGTGTATAGATGGCAATCATACAACAATGGATTAGATATGGAGGAAACACTTGGAATGGATCGGTGCTGAAACAGCTATACAAGGAACACGATCGATGGCTCGCTTACGGATAGACAACAAAAGGCATAATCTTGGCATTGGCAGCAACAAACTTCTCTCTCTCTCTCTCTCTCTCTCTCTCTCTCTCTCTCTCTCTCAGCTACCAAATAAGGCTGGATGTCAAATGTACATAGTGTTCTCTCTTGTTGTCATGAACACTAGTTTTGTCATGTTTTGTAATGATGATCTGTTCACATGTCATCCCATTCACTATTAGTTCCATTCAAGTCAATAATCCCATACCTTCCCAATATTTTGTAAGGAACTCAAGGACAAGTTTTTATTTAGTCATGGGGGTATGATGGGATGCAATATCGCACGGGCCGCGATATCACATCCTTCCCTACAATATCGCGTACGTGATATTGTAGCCCGCCGCGCCAGTTCTATAAATAAGAGGTGGTTCTTCCTTGTTTCTACATCTAGATTTAGACCTTAGCTAAACTCTTGCCATTTTACCATTCCAGAGATAGAATAATTTCCATGTGCCCGTAGTAGGAGTCTCAAGGTGAACGGATCTTTATTCGGGCAAATTGTACCTGAGCACACATTTGTATATGGCAATAAAGATGAACTTTNTTGCACTTAGGCTAGCCTAGATTCTCTCTCACCCTTCTCTCCTAGCTTAGTTAATATTACTTTCCATTACCTTCAGGAGTAGCATTAGATTAGAAATCCATCATACACCTCACTTTGGACTAAACCATATGTGACAAAGCTAATACTACTCTAGGTGGGAAGACAGCGAACTGTGACCTAAGGCTAACTGTCTAGATGCCACAACTAGTTTGTCTACCGAGTTCGACCTAATCGCACATGTAACGCTCATATTCATATGGTTAAGTGTAGGGGTACCTCGCCACTCATCATTGAGCAAGATTTAAAGTGATGTGTAGAAATAAATCTTAAGCTCAACAAGAAAAAAATCACTTGTTGATCTAGAAGGACATTCTTCTTGAACATCTCATCTTAGAGAAAGAGATAGAGGTGGATATGAAAAAAGTCAAAGTCATCCAAGGAATTATACAAAGGCCACAAATTGTTAAAGATGTTAGGATATTCCTTAGACATATGGCCTACTATAGGTGATTCATTAAAAATTTCTCCAAAATTACCAACCGACTAATGGAGTTAACAAAGAAGGATGCACCAGTTGAATGGACTAGTGAATGTGAATGAGCACTCCAACTTCTAAAATAGAAACTTGTGACATCACCAATTCCACAAATCCCAAAATGGTTTAAGTCATTTTATATCATGACAAATGTATCCAACTATGCCCTGGGAGTTATACTCACATAGTTGAATGATCAAAAACATCCAAACTATATCCACTGTGCAAGTAGAAGCATTACTGGAGCACAGATCAACTATACCACCACAAAAAGGAGGTGATAGCAATGATGTATGCATTGGAAAAATTCAGATATTATATGCTTGAATAATCCACATATGTACACTTGAACCACAATGTTATATGATTCTTGATGAAAAAGCTAATTGTGGGTCCTCTTGTCATACAATGGCTAGTAATCTTGTAGGAGTTTGATTTGGCCATGATTAACAAGAAAGGCACTGAGAACATCATTGCAAATCACTTATGTTGGTTGCAATGGGATGAGAAGATCAATGAAAAGCCTCTCTTTAACCAATTTCCAAATGAATTGTTGCTGCAAAAAGTCATAATGGTTTCATTTGTAGTGGCTAAGCCATGATTCACTAACTACCTCACATAGTTAACAATGTAGGAGGTTCATACTAAATGGGACAAGTCTAAGAAGCAACAATTCTTGTATTAGGTTAAGCACTACATGGAGATAAAAGATAACCTCTATAAAATTTGCATAGATGGTCTAGTTTGCTAATGTGTGTCTAAAAAGTATCAATTGAGAGTTCTCCATGATGCTCATGAAGGACCCTATGGAAGCCACTATGCAAGGAGATACACAACCATCAAAATTCTTATGATTAGATACTTCTAGCCAATAATCTTCATAGATGCTTACTAGTTTTCAAAATCTTGCAAAAGATGCCAATGTGACTATGGGATAACAACAAGATTTAAACGTTTCAAATAATGGATTTAGCTATTAGAACTATTTGACTAGTGGAAAATTGACTTCATGGATCCCATCACGCCCATGTCAAACAAGAATTCTCATATTATTATTGTTGTTACTATGGCACTAAATGTGTAGAAGCTGCTAAAGTATCTAAATATATCACAACAACAACCATGAAGATCTTCTAGTAGTAAGTGTTAAATAGGTTTGATATGTTCAAGGCACTCATTTGTAATAATGATATCCATGGATGCTACCTTCAAAAAGTTCATGTAACACTTGGAAGCTAAACATAAATTTACATCACCTTATAATCTCTAAGTAAATGGTCAAGTCAAAGTTACCAACAAGGAAATTACATGAATCCTTACTAAGACAATTAGAAATATAGGCAAGATTGTAGCAGGAAATTAAATAAAAATTTATAAGCTCAAAGTTGTTGTAGTATCTATGCACTTAAATTAAAATATTAAGACTAAATGGATTCATAGAGTATATGGTATAGATCATAAGGAGTACAACTCTTAACGTAGATAAAGAAAATTTACTTCAAGATTGCAACCTACCACATTAATCCAACAATACAATTCAAAAAAATCCTATCCTTTTCCACCAAGGCATGTGCAATTCTCAATGAGAGATTTCTCATCAACTTACCATATCTCCATTTCTTGGAAATTAGAAGAAGATCCAAAGAGAATGAACATGGGAAAAAATGCTTTTCTTTCCATAATTAATTAGAAAAAGGGAGGAATCATGTGCTATGCTAGTGATACCTTGCACAAAGCTCTAATAGCATCTTAATCATAAATCTTGAAATTCTTTCTAGCTAAAAAAATTTAAGAAGAACTTCTATCACTACCAAACACTAAAGCGACAACAACAAACTCTTCTATAGTAACAACAAGATCCACTCTAATAGCCACCATTCCAACCATAAGAAGCATAGGTATTGGAGTGAGCACTAGTGACCAAGCACTAGAAAATAGGCACCTATGGGTAGCTCTAATGTAGACTACCTTGCTATGAGCCATTTGTAGAAGGTATCTTAGACCAAAAGCTAACAACAAGAAGAAAAATCCAAGCTATTCAATGCTAACTAGCAAAATGCCTTTGCTAGGATGAACCCTGTAATGGTAGATGTAGCTATTACTTTAACATAAAAAGAATATTTGGAATTATCTAGCAATGTTGCATCTTTCTTCATCACACTAAAATATGGTGATGATGCAACTTTTATGATGAGACCCCACAAAGATTGAAAGGTCACTATAAAAGTTGTTGCTAATCCTCTAGTAGAACCATTTGAGATTCCTATGGCATTAATCCCTTACTTCACCATTGTGCAAGATATCCAAGTATTTATAGGGATAGGCACTAGAAGATAGGGTAGTGTGACTATAGATGAGCACAAAGAGGCATTAGACAAACTAAAAACCCAACAAAAAATTGAGGACATATGTCTTAGATGTTACTGTAGTGTAGTTTGAACTAATTATTATCAAGGAAAAGTTCACAACATCTAAAGCCTAGGTACAATAGGACAAGTTCCAAAACCAAAGATTGTAAAATAAAGTTGTGTAACTCCATGCCTAGCTACAAGATCTCGTGTGGTTCGTCACTTCCAAAATGCTTAGCCAATTTCATGATGATGAAATTCCCTAGCTCAAGGCTAAGCAAGAGCAAGTTAAATTGGAGAATCAAAAGGCCACATGCGATGCATCAATAAAAAATGCTAAATCTCGTGCCCTACAAAGGACCATCATTATGTTGAAAGAAGAAAACAAAGTCCTTTCTGCAAAAAATTGGAGATTACATAAAATGGAAAAGGAAAAGGAGCAACTAGAAGAAAATCATAGGCATCTTCAAGAACAATTGGCCAAGCTAAACTTAGATATTAGCAAGTTTACTAGAGAGAATAGAAATATCTTCATGAAAGAAGTTTGTGCCATCTATCAAAAGTCAATAATTGAACTTAGGACATGGTAACAAGTTGGTCTCTAAAAAGAAATCTCAGGAATGATATCGTTTGGTACACCCCGTAGCAAACACTTGATAATCACAATAGTGATTACATGAGTTCAAGATATGTGAAGAAAATCAAGAATAAATGCTCATTGGCTAGATCAGGATTTACTTTATTATTTGTTAGATTAATTAGTTAATTTCTAAATTTTAATTTTATGAATTAAATATGTTAAAAAATATCATTATCATATGTCTCACTTAGGACTAAACCATGCACTTATAACCATAACTAGTTTAAGTAGGAAGAAAATGACCTGTAATCAATTATTGACTATCTAAACACTACACTTACTTTGTTTGCAAATTACAACATGGTAACTCGTAATGCTTATGCATTGTATAGTTCGGTGTCAGAACTACTCTATCACTTATTAGTAGCTAATTGCTATAGTTATTCAAAATGAAGACTTAGGCAAGTAGATTTAGAAGCACAAGTTCAAGTAAATTGTGATTCTCTATAGATAATAATTTTTAATTTAACTAAAATTTCAACTAAGAAGCATGACAACTTGTAGATTTATTCATTCACACCACCAAGTTGATTTTGGATTTTTTCTAAAATTCAAATTTATGACAACTATTTAATATTTCTCCATACCTATAATTTTCATAAAATTTCTGTAGGATTTTAACCAAAGAGAACAATAGTAAGAATTTTCTCATTAACTATATAATCTGTTAATGAAATTGATTTTGATTTTTCTCAATTTTACAGAGCATTGTTTAATTCATCCTTAGTTAAATGTTTTCCTTAAAAGAGCATCCTTTAAGGCACTTATTCACTTTGGATTCAATTTAATTCTGTAGATTGTAATTTTTGAAGGAACCATCATTTGAAGTGATTGTAAAGTATTTATTTATAAAGTTTAGAAGGTGTGGATTCAAGAAGGGCACAATCTCTCAACAAAGTTCAACATTTGTTCCTTTATAGACCAATCATCCTAAAAAGCTATAATCACATACCATTGTTTAAAATAAGAATTTATCCATTCAAAAAACAAAAACTACACCATCTTTAAAAAATTAATTTGTTCATAAACCAACCCTCCTAGGAATCCACTTTACAAAATAAGCATAGAAGCAAGATGAGCATTTATGTAACTGGTGGTACTGTAAAGGCTTTTTTTTTACCATTCTAATAAATTTTGACTATTAACTCCTATCAAACGTTTCATTTACACAATTTTTGTTATTGTAATGTTTCCACATTGAATGTTGTACATATTTTTAGCATAAATATGATGTCACCAAAGTGTTGCCATGTATGTCATCACGTAAATTTTTAGGTATTAATGTTCATCAAGAACTAATCTAAAATTTGCAAATACAAAACTTTCAATTTAGAAGCACCTTACAACACAACTTTTCAAGTCAAAGGCTAATCTAAAACCTACAATGAAAGAAATCCTTACTTTACCCACAATTTCAAGAAATTGATTTAAATTTTTAAAAACCCATTAACCTGTATCGTGCCATCATTTAACATTCAAGATTACTCCAAATTTAGCCATGAAAGGATGAAGCATATTAATGTGTGCATGCATATTCTTATAAAAATGTATGAGAACAAGCTTTTAATTCTGGGGCATGTTTATGTAGAATTTCAACAAATAGTTAATTTTCATAAATCACTACCATGCAAAGTCTATTCAATCTTAAGATACATTAGACCTCCAAAAATTCTCTAACTAACAAATGAGGGAAAACAAGTACCATGCATAATCTTCTATATTTTGAGTAAGAAGATCTTACAAATTTATTATAATGAGGTGTTAACCTAGTGGTAAGATTCTGGATTTGAAAGCTCAAAGTCATGAATTTGATTTTGATTGGCAATGTTGAATTATAAATTTTTAACTAAGGTTATTGTCTAACAAGGATTTGCAAATAAGAGGTTGCTAGTTTTGAGGCTTCACTATATTCTTAATTTCCTCTAAAGTATCACATTAGCTACATGTCTTGGGTGTCACTATAGTAAAATTATTTTTGGTTCTAAAAACTACAAGTGGATCTGATATTTCTCTACTAAATCTATTTAGAATTACATGCAATGCTACCAAATTCAATAGGTGATCCTTCAAGGGAACCTATTACTTCTTTGTCATTCTACAAGTTACCTACTGATGTATATGAATCTGTTACTCAAGAAATCTCTAGAAACTATGTTTTTATTCAAATTCTTAGTTATTTACCTCATTACTCTAGTTTTTTGAGTTATTTAAATCTGGTTTGAAAAGATCAAGAATTGGTTGTTGTCCATGCACATTATCTGTCAAACTTATTTTTGTTAATAGAATTTGTTGATTCGGTGATGGTTTTTAAGTCCCTTGATATTGGTGTTTTCAATCATCATCATGCTTTATTAATTTTCATGTGGATTTCCTCTTTTAATCCAACATCTCCTGAATTTTGAAGGGTTCCTTATCTTATTGAATTATCAAATCTTCCATTGATTTTTGAAAAAGTTAAAAGGCATATTCTCTCTCAAAGTGGGTCAATCAAGAATTTTGAAACTCTAGCTACAAGTGATTTTTGTAGAATTTTATATATGATTAAGGTGGATCTTTATTTGCTTAAGCAAGAAATTCTTTTGTGTTGCTAGATGTGTAGAATGATGTTTATTACAATCTTCTAAGGTCGTGGAACTAATCCCATCTAAAGCATTATATGTTTGATTCATGTCCTTTTATGTATTGAAAAAAGGCTATGCAACCATGTCAGCACCAAGCTACTACAAACACTACTAAAGTTTTTTCTACAAATATTGTAGATCCTAATAAGGTTTTTTCTACAAATGTTGTAGATCCTGCAAGGGTTCCTTATCTTATTGAATTATCAAATCTTCCATTGATTTTTGAAAAAGTTAAAAGGCATATTCTCTCTCAAAGTGGGTCAATCAAGAATTTTGAAACTCTAGCTACAAGTGATTTTTGGAGAATTTTATATACGATTAAGGTGGATCTTGATTTGCTTAAGCAAGAAATTCTTTTGTGTTGCTAGAATTGATCATGTGTAGAATGATGTTTATTACAATCTTCTAAGGTCGTGGAACTATTGCCATCTAAAGCATTATATGTTTGATTCATGTCCTTTTATGTATTGAAAAAAGGCTATGTGACCGTGTCAGCACCAAGCTACCACAAACACTACTAAAGTTTTTTCTACAAATATTTTCTACTAATGTTTCAATAGTTAGCCCACTCTTTTCTTTTACTACTATTTAACAAAATATACCTTTGAGGAAGGTTCCAATCAAATCAATTTTAAAAAATTCTTTAATGACTAAGGGGAAATAAATATTTGTTCCTAAGGTCTCACAAAAACTTGTTATTAATTCAAATGGTTTCCAAATAGTTCTTCATAATAATAATAAAAACATCAATAAAGTCTATTTATTAACAATTACATACCAAATCTTCAAATTGGACAACCTATTCAAGATATTTAAAGTACTAATGATTCATTTATAGCTATTGCTCAAGAAGTGGAGATAATACGCTAATCTTTCTTGGAAGATCTAATTTCCTACCCTAAAAGGGAGGTTTCTTAGGATTAGTTATAAGGATGAAACCTAAAAAGGCATCCCCAAAACAATTAGGCCTTTCCATTTTGTTGATTTAGAGTTTCTCTTCTCTACGGTACTCCTTTGCTTTTGTACTCTAAATTTTTATGTTTAATATATATATATTGGGGTCCAACAACCTATAAAGGTCTAATTGGATTATATATCTTATATTATACCTATATCACAATTACTTTGGTGTTCCAAAAGAACACGACACAACCCCATCCCCACCACCCTCCACAACTCCAAAATTTATTCATTTTATTTTTTTCTAAAATTCAAATTTTGATAACTATTTAATATTTCTTTAAATCTAATAAAAAAAAATCATCACCCATAGCCACAATGCTCATCTAACTAAGTGGGGTCCCATAAGGGTCAGTGAAACCTATTTGAGTAGTTACATCCAAGGTCAAACCCAAGTCTTTGATAATGAGCACCTTACCACCGTAACTCCAAATAATGATCCCTATTTCTAAATATGTATAATTTTCATAAATAGATTTTTAACCAAAAAGAACAATGGTAAGAATTTTCTCATTACCTATACAATCTATCCCAATTTTCTAAAGCATTGATCAATTCATCATCAATTAAATGTTTTGCTTTAAAGGGCAACCTCCAAGAGAAACTTGTTTACTTAGGATCCAATATAATTTTGCAGATTGTAATTTTTGAAAAAACCTTTGTAAAATGTTTATTTATAATCTCTAGAAGGCATAGATTCAAGAAAAGCACAACCTCTAGAAGATAGACTTTCAATTATTCATCCACCAACCCTCCTAAGAAGTCTAAAAGGTACAGATTATTATTTCCCTCACCCTAATATATTTCAATTATTAACTCCTATCAACCTTTACACAATTGTACAGATGTCTAACACGCATGCCAAAGTTCATCACCTAAGTTTTCAACTCTCAATGTCTAGTATTTGCAAATACACATCTTTCAAAAGCACATTACAACTTTTCAAGTCAAAAGCTAACCCAACACCTACAACAAAAGAAACCCTTACTTTTAACCACAGTTTTAAGAAATTGGTTTACTTTTATCACAACTTTTCAAGTCAAAAACTAACCTACAACGGAAGAAATCCTAACCCTTACTTTTACCCACGGTTTCAAAAAGTTGGTTTAAATTTACTAAAACCCATCAACTTGTATTTGACAACAACGCAACATTAAAGATCACTTAAAACCATACCAAGAAAGACCCAAGCATATTAATGTTTAAATGTATTTTAGGAAAAAAGTATGAAAACAACTATTCAATTTTGAGGCATGTTTATGTAAAATTTCAAAATGTAGTTAATTTTCCTAAACCACCATGTGAACACTATCCGATCTCCAGATACATTAGACCTCGAAAAATCCTCCAAGTAATAAATGAGGAGAAACGAGAAAGGTATGAAATCTAATTAAAAAGAATATTAATTTTTAAACAAATTTAAATAAATGATAAGATTTTTTCTATTATTTATATACCCAACCTGTTACCATATTGCCCATTTATTTCTGAATAATTACATAATTAGCAAGGGTTCGTAAATCCTCCACTTGTTCTTCTACCATGACTGTACATTAGAAATTGTATTTGCCAAGCAATAACGAAATCCCATCCAATTCTGCTTTGTTGATTAAGTAGATTTCAGACGGCTTGCCTTGTTGGATTATATTTCTGTTTGTCTTACTACCAATTTCCTTTCGGTTATAAAAAATGGTTTATCAATATGCCTTAAAACTTCATAACTATATTACAGGTATTATTTGATAATAAAAGCTAACATATATTATTTCAGAATACAATAATTATCATTATTCTACCTTGTCCCAACAAAATGGATCAGCTACATTTCAGAATACAAATAGATCAGCTACATTTCAAAATACAATGTATGAGAAAGTTTGGAATGCGCTCCAGGAAACCTGTACATTTCTTGCATTATTAATTAAATTCTTCCAAAGTGCAACACAAACTATTCGCAATATAATTCATATGGTCTAGTTACGGTAATACATGAGATTATAACAGCCAGCAATATGCACAATACATTCCAAAAGAAATAAACGTAAATATTAAATTTTTATTTTGATTCATTGCAACTTCGGCCATTTACGCTCTGAACTGAAGATGTCATTTCACAACAAATGATAATATGGCAATGAATAATCAAAGGAACAAAATTTTAAGCATGAAAAATAAAAATAAAAACAAGAGAAACAAAACAGGAGCTCCTCATTTCTGACGCTTGTATATTTTTCCCAGGAATGACTTCAACACAAGCTGCCAAAATATAAATTGTCTTAGTTATACGTAATGGTAATATTCAAAAAATGTCATTCTCTTTGCTTCACATAGAACTATAGTGCACCTGTATTTCTTCATTCTTGAGCACTTCGATTGAAGAAATAAGCTTCTTGTAGCTGTCGTTCTCATATGCTCGAAAAACGTCCTGCATAAAGATTGAACTTTCAATTCAAAAATAATCTTTGCTAAAATTTCAAGCAAATGATGGAAGACCAGCTACACTGCTAATTACGTCTTTAATGGCAAACTGTTCATTTACAAGGGCAAGTATATAATAGTAAAACCAGAACATGACCAAAATATTGTATCATAAATTTCATACTCCAGTGAGAAACATGATTGGATGCGTTTTCTTGATTACAAGTAACCAGTTTCAGATAACAGGGCAAAATGATAAGCCATAAATTAAGGGCTAAACAATAAATGCAGGTTGAGATGAATAAAAAGGCAAAACAGTTTTAAACTAAAGGGAAAATTTTACAGGATAACATAGTATAGAATGTTGCACACTATAGAAAAAAGTATGAACAAGAAATTAGTGTGGCAGAAATGTGAATGTTTAGATGGATGTTAAATGTCACCAGAAGAAATAAACGGCACAACATAAACATTAGAGGAAGACTTGGCATAGCTTCTATTTCAGGTAAGTTATGGTTTGGGCATGTGTTAAAAAAAGAATCAAATAACCAGCTTATAAAAAAAAGCTCCTCCATCACTTTTCCAAGAAAACCACTTGAAAGGAAAACCAAAAAAGACATGGGAACAAATGATTGAAGATGATTTAAAGAAATCACAAATAAACAAATATCTAACTCTTCATACAGGTGAATGGCGAAAAAGAACTCATATAGTCAACCCCATGACAATGAAGAACTAAAAAGGCAACAAAGAATCCATGTAGTCAACCCCATGATGATGAAGAACCAAAAACTACAGAAGATATCTCAGAAGCACAATGAAAAAACTGATCGATTGTACACAATGCTCTACATTCCTTAGTTAAATGCCAATGTCTACCAAACCAGCAAATAATATATAATCTTTAACCTAAAAGATCAATATACACAACACTGTAATCACTTTAATTGACCAATCATGCAACTAATAAAGGATAAACACAAACCTGGAGCCCCAGTTCATTGTATAACGCCTTAACATCAGCAACACAAGATGGATCTTTGTTTCCGTAATTAGCCTAAAACGGGCAACTGGATGTCACATCGCTCGAAATAACTTCAGGAATGAGATCTCTATGACATTATAAAAAGCCTTTGTTACCTTTAGCCTCTTTAGTTGGCTATCACTAGCTCGCTCAAGTGCTTGTACAACGACCCATGAGCATTTAAAATCCTCAATGTCAGTTCCAATCTGCAGATACAAACCATTGAAAAGGCCCAACGTAATCATCAGGGTCTAGAATTTTCATTGTTAAAAGCAGATTAAAAGAAAAGAAAATTGAAAACATCATGCACAAAAAGGGAAAGAAATTTTCATCTTCTACATCAAAGATTTGAGCATGCATCTCACCTTCCCAATCACTGCTGGATCTCCAAAACAATCCAGATAATCATCCTACAAATAAAATAGGGACATTTATTTCAATGCCAGGTAAAAACTTTTTCCAATTGAATGAAAAATGAAACAAAAATTCCAACGCAATAAACACATACTAACCTGAACTTGAAAATAGGTTCCCATCTCTATTAAAATATCTCTAACAGAAACATGATCATCCAAATTTTCCCCTCCCATAAGAAGTGCGCAGGCCACCTACATGGTACACAGAGATCATATGAAGGCACATAACGTAATTGAAGTAACTTTTACTGGATCTCTATTTTGAATAAAAGGCAATATAAACATTTACACCAAAGGAAAAAATTGTAAAAGGATACTCCTAAATAGTAGACACGAGTTTATAATCATAATCATAATGAACAGTAAATTTAATACAACACATCCCCTAAGCCAAATTTTCAAAATCCTCGGCACAAGTAACAGCAAGAACAGTCACAAAACAACACCATATCTCAGCGTAACTCATTGGAATCAAACGTGTAACAACTATAAACCAACAAGCAACATCTCATCCATAATACACGTATGTATAAAAATTAGAATGTTCAGAATATCTTTATTCGAAATAATAACAGGTTATGTTACATGTGATGTGTAATAAGGCGTATCTTGTTAATAAGAATCCTACAGCACAAAGTCAAGTTGAAAAGTTCGTAATGAGATAAAAAGGAATTCAGTAAATAAAATAGCTAAAACTGAATTTTGCCAAATAGCTCTAACGGGTCTCCTCATGCACATAATAAAAATGTTCATTTTAGTCGGTTAATTTGATTAATTCGGTCCTTAAATACAAAGTTCATTTTGTCAATCTCCTACTCACCTTTATAATATAAAAAACTTGTCCAAAACTAAAACTTTCATGACAACCAATCACGGGCCAAAAGAAAAAACCAAAAGAGCATGCATCTTTCAAACATATGTTTTCAGAAATTACTATATCTGGCATCCAAAAGCAGCAGTAGAACATACAAGGCTTTGGAAAGGAAATTTTTTTTTTAACTTTAAAAAAGCTGTGCATTTTATTCACTTATGCACAGATGGCAAAGTTTACAATTGCAGTGGAAGTAGAGCAACTTACCGGTAGATAGAATGAATAATATGCAGTCTTGTATTGAACAATCTGGACGTAACTGAAAAGAAAACATTGCATTTGAATAAAATAACAAACAATGAAATAAGATTTCCTACATATATGATTCAATAAATTCAACAAAAATAAAATTGGGCACTGCATACATTAACAATGAAGATATGATAAAATTACAAATAGATCAAGCCTTAGCTCTCAATAGAGGCAAATGGTAAAAGAGAACTCCCTTAGCCAACCCCATATTGTTGAGACAAGGCTAAGATAATGATGATACATTAACAGGACCCAAAGGTCAAAGAATGGAAAAAAGGGATGAGATACCTGGTGCATGAAGAGTTGAACAAGTGCTTTTGAATTCAATATGAATAGGCCTCATGCCTTTGACACATGATTGTCGTAACTCTAGTAAACTTTTGTAGAAAAGCAAAGGAAAGGTAGCCACATGACATACGACTACACAATATACAATCCTTAAAATACCAAGGCAGGTAGAAATTCAAATTCTTTTACAACTATGATCCTCACTAAAGCTATGTTAAGAAAATTCAAACTTCATTCAAGAGATCATTCTTTCAAAGGCTATGTGCAGAAAGTTAAAATCATCTGTCGGCAATAATAATAAGCATAAACCATAAAAAAACAGTACAACAATTCGCAGTTTGTTGCAGCTTTGACATTCAAATTAATCAAAACAATTTTGTGATGTACAAAGTAAACCAAAATTTATTGCTTTCAAGGAGCTTAAAGAAGATTTTATAGCTTCTTGTGTTTTGTTATATTTCCTACTCAAGAAGCTGCAGCAAATTTGTTAATAACAATTGCATTTGTTTGTTAACATACGCGGATAATTTGTATTTCCCAAGGTCCTTTTCTCCTTCATGAGTAGTGATTAAATCCAGCATTTGCCCACATGCAGTTTGAAACTCAACCTACAGAAAAATGTGAACATAATTTAAACAACCATCTTACCATGCTTAAAAATTCACTAGAATAAAAGAAACATGAAAAGTTTACCTCATTGAATAGATCTAAAAGATCAACATAGTAATGTTTGCATCGAAAATGTTTTTTAAGAATCCTTGATATGTGGTTACGAAGCAAAATTCCATCATTAATAGCAATAGTATCCACCTGTAACATGAGATTAGGAAAAAAAAACAAAAATAATTGAAAAATGCAGAATGCTCACTTTTAAACACATGAATGAAAGACAAAAAGGAGCATAAATAACCATCCTGTTAAGGATAGCAAAGCATTGTCTTTCATTGTGCCCTAAATATAAACCAATGTGTCAGTCACAGAAACCAAACAACACAACCAGAAACTGCATGATAAAGAAAAACATATGTTTCTGAAATAGCAGTGCCCATTATCACCCGGGGGAAAAAACACTGCTCTCTGCAGATTATGACAAACAATTGCAAGTTGCTATAAACATAGGGCTACAATTGTAGCTATAACGTTAAAGCATGATTCATAATACTATTCATTTCAGTATAAACACTAAACTCACATTTAAATACTTTTGGAATGTTAAATTTGAAATAGAAGTTGACGGCTATGAGTTTTTCGTTGGAAAATGTTTAAATCATTAATATGCTACATACCAGTGAACAACAGCTATAATAATAGCAATGGCTATGCCGAGCATACAAATAAGTCAAACATAGGTCATCTGCTGACATATTGTTTGTATACAATCTCGGTGACATAATTGTTACAAGAAAACTAATTACAAACTAATGGTGAGAGAGAAAAATTCAGAAAAACAGAAATCAAGGCCAGTAAATGTCCTTACTTTTGGTAATCTGAACCAACAGGGCTGCCCTCGTCGGGTAACAGAGGCATCCATTATATCATCCAAAACAAGAAAATACGCTTGAAGCTGTAAAGCAAAGGTATGACAGATGTTAAGCAGTACCTTTAAATAATAAATTCCTGATTTATTACAATGGCATGAAATTTATGACATGTAATCCCGCAAAAAGCTAATGTTAAAAACATCTCTCCCGTTAAGAACAGATATCAATTACGCATGCATGTGTTTATAGTCTCTTGCTACTTACCTACCAAAAATGTTAATGCTAAATTGTGCAACTACTTACCCATTCAATGCACCATCCAAGTACAGATGCAAGAAAGAAATCATCTTCGGAGATATCTTCACCTTTCAAAAGCTTATAGCTATCAACTACAGATATACCACGATTAAGCTTTCCTGCAAAAAATGGGGTAGAAGAAGGGAACTGATAGTGAACAAAAATGTGTATAAAACTTCACATCAGTCAAAAGCACATTGTGCTATCAGTCTTTGAAATAATCATTCTTCAATATTGAAAAACTAACATCAATTATGTAATTAATGGTACCAATTGGTCCATCATTGAATGGGCTAAAGGATAGAGAAAAGGAGAAAGCAATCACCATTTGGAACATTATAATCCAGCATCTTTTCTTGCCCCACCAGCCAACAGCCAAAGCAATCCAAAACAAAAACATAATCAGATACAACAGGAACCAAAAAAGGACATAACATAATACAAATGATGGATCGTACTTGCCAATTAACATTCGTGTAAACAAAGAGTATAGAAACATAGGAAACAATGCCAAATCTATGATCAAAAGGCTCATTGTTTGAGAAATAGAATCCATGATGCTCCAACTGAATTTTGATACAAATAATTTGAATGAAACTGAAACATTTTTTATTGTGCCCTCAGAACCTTAGTTCTACTGAAGAGAGGAAATATACATAGTATGCATAACAAACACTTCATCAATAAAGTTACCAAGTTTCCTTGATGCTATTTCAGCTAGGTCAATTAAACTATTAGCTGTAATTTGCAATTTGTGGTGATTGCTCTAGAATAGGATATTGCAAGAATATGTGATACCCATCTTCAATTACTCTTTGATTGCATAACAGACAGGCTCTATCTTTTCGTGAAGTCTTGACACATCCATGTGTTTCAATTCTAAAATGATGAGAGCCCAATCTTGCTCAACTAGTTTGACATTGTAATGATAGGATATAGGGGCAAACAAATAAGTTGCTTTCTTATTGATGTGCCCTTTAAGGATAATCAAATAAAACTATTTCTTTCCTACACGGTTACCCAATATGTGCACAAGTTCCTTGTTTCTAATATTCTCATGGAGCTGCTTTGATTCACATTGTAGAATCTCCACCTCCATGTCCCATTTTTGAGGCAAATCATTCCTTCATGAAACCAACCCTTCTATTGTGTAGCAACTAAGACTTCCTTCAAAAAATTGGCTGTTGTGCTACAAGAGACTACAGACATATGCTACAAAATGCTAAAGGGCTTCTAGCTCTATAGACATCATATCTGCTTCAAGAAGTGGCAAATCATATTGTACCTATCTTTTAAACCAGAATTTTTCCACCAAAAAATGCTTTTGAACTTTTCTTTTCTCCAATATTTGCAAATAAATCTAGGACCCCACACTGCACAGCCAAACAAAAGAGTTGGTTTCACAATAGAGCAAAACAACTGTTTTCTGATTCCCATGACTAAAACAGCCTACTACTAACATTTGCTTTTTAAATTAAATCAGGCTTTCAATCGAGCTGCACCCTTCATTTGATGTACACCTCCCACTTGTAATTGTGGGAAAGATCCTAGTGTCACACCATAATTTTGATTTTTTGCATTGTTGTAAAACCATCCTTAGAATTTGAGATGAAAGCTACATCATGAGCATACAACAAAAGGCTGATCTATATACTTGAAATTTTATGCATCCTCGTCAAGTTCATCAATAAAAATGCCAAAATACGTAATCCAAAGAGGACAACCTTGCTTCACTCCAATATCACTATACAGCAACACACTTTTGCAGGAGTGGTGATCTGTTATCTATATATACCTCTTAGTAAATAAAAGAGACATAACCATAAAATTTAAAAGCATGAAACCAAACGCGTTACAGAGTATTTTCTTGATCTACAGCAGATCTTTGCATTTGACGAAAATGAATAAAAAATTGCATAGATTTCTTTAAAAAGTGCGCCTTACTAAACATAGCTGAATCAAGAAATTAGCATATCAACTCAATACTTATTACCCGACAAACATAGAACAGCCTACTCAATACTGATTACCCGACAAACGTATAAGGAGAGTTCTCCGAAACTGAAGAATATGCCATTTGCCGCAAATAGTAAAGCCTACTCCAGAGACACTATATAACGCTAAATTTACCAGTCATGATCACTATTTTCATATAAGAAATGTCCGAGGGCGGATCCGGTCAAACATAAAAGGAAAAAGAATGTCTGAAGAATCTAAAAACTAACAGCCTAAAAATACAATGGAAAAAGCAATGCACCTTCTCCAGCCATTGGCGAGCCTCCGGCGTGTATTGAAAAGCCGGATCTGCCAAAATCTCGGATCTGAGTGTGTCATACACGGCAAGGAACTTGGATTTCACGTCGGTCGAGCCGTTGGAAGTCATGGTGCTGGAAAAAAACCCTAGCAAACAATGATTCCCGGAAAGAAAACCAACGGCAGAAGTCCTTTTATACAGGCCAGAGGCTCTGGCCGCCGTGCACCGAATCTTATATAGGCAAACCAAATCCACAAAAAGCAAGAATTCCAGGTGTCAGCACGATTCGCAAGGACATGCGAAAACCAAAAGAATCTTAAATTACAACAAAGCAAAGCACAGAAAGCACAAAAAGTATCGATTCCAAACCCTACTACGACGAAGCAACAAGCAGCGCAAAACTCGGCAGAAATTGCTTTGCCCGGTGCTAGCGCTGCTCGAACAAGACTAAGATATCGGCGAACGGCTTCCGGCCACATTTAAAACAAAAAACGACGGATCGTTTTCAAGTATTCGTTCGAATTTCAGGCTTCAAGATTCACGTGTCTCAGGAACGTAACGCACGTTCTAATCTTTTCTTCCAAAATCATGTCAAGAAACCGAAACAAACTGGACGATGTGGACGCCATGTTCGCGCAGACCAGCTCCACTGCCAGTCTTCTGTCATTATTATGTACGTCGACAGATTCTTAAATATATATGTATATATAAGCAGCTGCAAAATACTTTTGGGATAAATTTCTGCATTTCAAAATTTGCATGATATTTAGTAGTTTTCAATTTTCTTCTGCTCGTTGTCTTGGGTGAATTTTGTCCTTCTCGTTTTGTTTATTATCCGGTCAATTTTATGTTACCTGCTACGGAACGGCCTTGTGGATGCGGTAAATGTCCGAAGGCGATGGCCGTCTTTTTATTGGTGAATATAAATTTGTAACCGTGAATGTTCCCATCATTCGGTAGATGCTGCTGTCACCTGGTCAAATTTAGGGAGACTCCTAGTTGAGTTTGATAATTGGAATTGGCCTTTTATGGCATGTTTTACATGGCAATAGTCTTTTGTGGTCATTATTGGAGCTTTGTTTTCCTACGATCATCTTCCTCTAACACGTGGGCGTGGCCTGGCCACTTAAAAGCTAATGGTAGGCACGTGCAGAAACATGTTTCAACCACTCGGTCAAGGTTCACCCAATTCTTTTATCAAAGGTTATTTTCAGGATGCCCTCTTGAGGTATTTAACCTAACAAGGTAGCTCATCCAATTGTTAGCTTGCAGTCTACCATGAGTCAAGAGGTTGGGTGGTAGTTTAAATCATATTTAATGTATTTTTTAATTAGATTGTTTCAAAGTATTGTGTTGGCTAGACGTGTCGGTGTCAAAACCTAAAATAATTTGACTATAAGTGCACCCCAAGCCATATAGCCAAAATGACATTAGAAAGTAGCAAGGGGTTTACCAACAAGGGTTTTAGCATTCATGATTTCTACTATGATGGTTTCAACATTGATTTGATCTAAGGTAGCAATAGAAAAGCAATTAGAGGCATGCCATATTGACTGAAATTCTGTGAGTGAGGATATGTTACTGAAGAGATTGAGTCGCATGCCCAAGAAATTTGAAAATTTTATCATGATATCATCATAGGGCATAAAAAAAAAATATTTAATTACAACTTCTTTCAAAGAAATTCCAATTGCACAATGGGAGCATATGGTTAGCAAAATGGCATTGTTGGATAAAATTCATGAACAAAACAAAGAAATTTTTCAAAGGTTATCACCCCTTGAAGAGAATATTGAGGGGAAAAAGGAAATTAATGTTGATCTAAAGAACAATGAACAAATTTTGTTGAAATTAGTAGAACTTAAAGCCAAGGTAGATGAAAATAAAAATTAATCTAAGCCTAAAGGAACAAAGATAGAGGTGGGATCTGCAATTGTAGAAGCTTTGAAATAGTAAGACAAAAAAAGAATAAAGGAAAAAAATTTGTGATTTGTAGTTATCCCAGAGATAGAGGGTGAAACAAATGAAACTTTGGTTACGAAATAGTATGCATATAACTGCTTTAAACATTTATAAAGTTTTTAGGGTACAAGGTGAACAACTTCAAAAGCCCTTACATGTAATTGTTAAATTTCATAATGTAGATGATAGAAAACATGTTTGTAGACACCAAAACTAGGAAAAGTGTTTGGATAAATAAGGATATTACTAGAAAGGAATTTGCAAAAAGGGCTGAGCAATGGAAAAAGGTTAATGCATCTTGTGAAAAGGGGTTTGTAGCATACTTAAATGCTAGCAACCTGATAGTAATTACAAATAAGCAGTATTCAAAAAATATATAGGCTCTTTAAGGTATTGATGAGTCACATTCTATCAGCTATGTCAACATGACCTCGTTGACGTAGCCTCGTCGTCTGGGCCTCATTTATGAGGCCTAGTTGATGCATCATATCATGGGTCGACGTGGCCCCATCGACAAAGTGTTTGTAGTCGACTATAAATATGTGCTTGCAGCTACATTTATGACAAAGTGTCTTGCATTTTTTCCATTCGAAAGTTAGAATTTTTTTCTTAGGTGCCTACAGTAGGAGTCATTGAGTGTACGGATCTTTGTTCGAGCATTGTTGTACCTCAGCACAATAGTGTGTGCAGCAATAAAGACGAGTTTTCTAATAAACTTTCCAACACTTTGGATAGATTAGCTATTTTATTCATGCATTTGCTGTTTTCAATTATTTATTAAATGTTTTCAATTAGTTATTAAATATTTTCTAGTTATTCCATTAATAAGGCAATTAAGTGAGATAGATTATACACATAAGTATGATCGCTTCGAGCATAACACGTATTCACTTGGTAATCTCAGCAGCGTTATTGCTTGGTATGCCCAATAGCATAGCATTTGGTTACCCAGCAGTGGATACGTGGGTTCAGGACATGTACGAAAAGTGAGACTGAATGCTTATGTTAGGATTAGTTAAATGCTAGTTAATCAGTTAGTTTAAATTAGTCAATTCAATTACTTTCATCTCCATTTTTACACATCAAACTATAAAACACAAAATGATAAAAATCATATGCCTCGGTTACACTTAACCATACCAACACACATCACAAGTGTAATTGGGAGGACAATGATTGACCTTAAGGCTAGATTCACTTCTGATGAGACGCGATTCGCATAGGCCACGATATCGCATACGTGATATCGCATCGTCCCCTACGATATCGCGTACGTGATATCGCGGTCCGCCGTCAAATCTATAAATAAGAGGCAGCACTCCCCTCATTTCACATCCTAGGCATAAAGCAGCGAAGCTCTGGCAGATTGATCACCCCAGAGATAGAATATTTTCCATGTGCCCGTAGTAGCAGTCCCCCAAGTGAACGGTTCTTTATTCGAGCAGCTTTGTACCTGAACGCAAGTTGTGTACGGCAATAAAGACGAGCTTTGTGGATAAACCTTGCAGTGCATGGATAGGGTTATTTAATGTTATTTACTGCTTTCCTAGTAATGCGGCATGAGTACGACTTGGTTACGAGCATTGACGAATGTGTACAGCTAGCCAAGGAATCGGCTACTCATCGCGATTAGATTCTCTCACCCTTACCTCCTAGAACGTGGGACAAGTACAACTTGATTACGAGCATCTACGGATGTGTACAGCTAGTCAAGGAATCGGCTGTTTGTCACACTTAGGCTAGTTAGGTGCCTCAGTACGACCGCTTCGAGCACGTGCGTTACGTGTTGTAATCCCAGTAACGATTAGCGTTTGGTAGCCACAGTTGCATAGTTCAGGGTGTGTACGGCAAGTGGGAATGGATGCTGACGCTAGGACTTAGTGCCGTAGTTAGAGTTAGTTTTAGTCTCTCAACCCTTCACCTCTTAGCATAGGAGATAAACCAAAAAAGACCAAAAAAATCATCTTCCTCGGACTTACTTAACCATATACCATGACAACAAGTAAGTCTGGGAAGACAACGATTAATTAACCCTAAGTGTTCCTTGCAGCGTTTAGGCATTTAGTCTACGGAGTTCGATGGGATCGCGCGTGCTATGCTCGCTTCGTATGGTTGAGTGTAGGGGTACCTCGCCACTCATCATAGGTGCCATTGCCAGGGACTAAGTGTTTGTACGTCAATTAGAACATTAGGAAATCTTTCACATCGTTGTGAGCCTTCACGAACCTTTAGGTTAATTAGTTAAACAAGAACATATATAACGGTGAATAAAATGGCTTCTTCTCATAAGGTTAACTCACCTAAGGATAACACGGAAGACAGTTAGCGACATACACATAACCTAGACCAGCCAATTCCTAAATAGTATACGATAGTCTATACTCATCCCGATAAGTATATTCCTGACTACACTTTCACCCTCCATCAGGACGAACAGTTGCGCTAGAGAGATTTGTTTGGTAATATAGTTTTACCACCAGATCGATCTGTTCCGAACATGCTCTTCCGTGCCTTAGCACAGATTGGCATGCAGGACTTATTCGCTGAATACGATGCTGGAAGATATCATATAAGGGATTATCATCCCACTGCTTTGCAACGTATGAGGGACGAAAGGCAGGAGAGCCAACACTCATTGTTGAAGGGCAAGGTCCCCCATGTCCTTAGCGAAATAGGAGATGAGGAACCCCTCACAACGGGTTCTTAGGAAACAATGTTCCTCCTCCTCACAATGGTGAAGAGGTTAGGCATTAGAGCCTTCGATCAACTATACATGCTACGGGCTCTGATCCCCGTGAGCACCAACTGTTCATGGCAGGAACAACCACTCACGCTAAGGATAGGCACTTAGATCATTACAACGATCGAGGCTGAAGCAGCCGAAGAGAAGGTAAGAAACATCGCCATGGTGATGGATCCCCTTCCTCTTCTCCTTCATCTCACCATTCACACTCTCCTTCCACATCTGGGCGCAACCATCATGAGCA
>MNCI01014074.1:145316-203113 GCA_015680685.1 Gnetum montanum
AGCTTTGTGGATAAACCTTGCAGTGCATGGATAGGTTTATTTAATGTTATTTACTGCTTTCCTAGTAGCGCGGCATGAGTATGACTTGGTTATGAGCATTGACGAATGTGTACGACTAACCAAGGAATCGGCTACTCATCGTGATTAGATTCTCTCACCCTTATCTCCTAGAACATGGGACAAGTACGACTTGATTATGAGCATCTACGGATGTGTACGGCTAGTCAAGGAATCGGCTGCTTGTTACACTTAGGCTAGTTAGGTGCCTCAGTACGACCGCTTTGAGCACGTGCATTACATGTTGTAATCCCAGTAATGATTAGCATTTGGTAGCCATAGTTGCACAGTTCAGGGTGTGTACGGCAAGTGGGAACAGATGCTGACGCTAGGACTTAGTGCCATAGTTAGATTTAGTTTTAGTCTCTCAACCCTTCACCTCTTAGCATAGGAGATAAACCAGAAAAGACCAAAAAAATCATATACCTTGGACTTACTTAACCATACACCGTGACAACAACAAGTAAGTCTGGGAAGACAATGATTAATTAACCCCAAGTGTTCCTTGCAACGTTTAGGCATTTAGTCTACGGAGTTCAACCGGATCACGCATGCTACGCTCGTTTCGTATGGTTGAGTGTAGGGGTACCTTGCCACTCATCAACTTCCTAAAGGACTAGTGCAATAGAAACAATAAAGTCCACGAAATTCAACTAGATCGCATGTGAATGCTTCGTGATTCATATGGTTGGACGTAAGGGTACCTCACTACTCATCATTGGCACCGCTACCAAGGAATTTGTTTATGAAACGTGCGCTATTTAGGTCTAAGTGAATACCATTAATATCGTTGTATGAACCTAAAGATCAATATCATTCCCACTATACATACAATTATAAAAGCAAACTAGCATTTTATTTTATATTGCAAAATGTCTTCTTCTTCTCACAGACGCAAAGATGTTAAACCACCAGTCCCATAGGAATGCAAGGTGGTATACACTCATTTAGATGAGTTTGTGCCAAATTTCACCTTCATCCTACATCAGGATGAACAGCTACAATGGCGTGATATGGAGGGCAACATCGTCTTACCCCCTAACAAATCTATGCTGGGATGTTATTCAAGATCCTTAAGAAGTTGGGCATAGCACATCTTAGTGAAGAATACGTTGTGGACAGATATGACACTTGAAACTACTATCCAATTGAAACACAATGCAAACGAGATCAATGTCAAGAGAAACTCCACAATGCTACAAAAGGGAAACATTTCACTAACCCCTTGTTCCTAATAGATCAAGAGGATAATGAGGATCCTCCCTTGGAAGGTTCTCAACATGAAGACTCTCCACCCTTTGTTACAGATGGCGAGGGTGTGAACTTGACTCTGTGATCCACTATTCATAAACTAGATTCAAGAAAGAGTGATAGCCAAAGTAGGGACTCAAGTAAGCATCATAATAGCAAGGGATCTAAGGATGGTGATCATAACAAGTGTAAGGATGGTGGCAGACACCATAGTGGTAGTGGCAGACACCACAGTGGTAGTGGTGATCCATCTTCCTCTTCATCCTTATCATTCGATTCCCAACATTCCTCTTCATCTAACAATTCTCATGAAAGCCACCTTTGAAACAACCATGATGAAGGTGATCGACAAAATAATAGTGACTGTGAAGGCCACCAAAATCGAAGGGGTAGCCAAAACCATCATTGGTTTCATCAATGCAGCAATGATGATGAACCTTTATTGGTGACTTGAAGTATGCTCAATATTGCGGACGTAGTAAAAATCCCAACCAGGCATATGAAGGATAGTTGGATCAAGCGCCTAAACATAAATAATATCCCAAGATCTGAAGGGTGATACAACTCTGATTCACAAACACATCTACAAGATTTTCATGATGTCTGTGTCTTATAGAACATAGAGAATGGGTGGCAAAAACTCAAGCTTTTTTCAAGGACACTCATCAAAGAAGCTGAGAGTTGGTACCAGTCTTTAGAGCTGGAATCTATTCGTTGATGGAGTACCATGCTAGAGCTATTCAATGACAAATGTCAGACGTACTTTAGAGTGTCTAATCTGAGAAGGAAAATCCAAGGTTAGAAACAAGGAGCACATGAACCCTTGGATGCTACCATGGGCCAATACTATTCACTCTTACATTGATGCCCTGGCCATGGTTATTCTCAGAGGAAACAACTTTGCCACATCATAGATGAGCTGAAAGTAGAAACAAGAAGAACCCTTGGGTTGTATGCCCAAGGAAGATTGTCTAAACTGAGAGCTCATTAGATCCAAAGGTTAATTAAGTAGGTAGCAAAAGAAGAAGGTGAGCTACGAAAGAGGGAAAGTGTTGAAGAGTATAATAGGGACTTGTCCATTAGAAAATGAGAGGTCCAATTTTATGATGAGGAGGAGTCACCACTTGATAAAGTGGTGAATAGAAAGACCTTGCCCATTCAAAAACCTATTTCTAACATTTTGGCTAAGGTTGACAAGTTACGAAACTCTTTGGATGAGAAATTCCAAATTACCTTAAAGATTGCTAAAGAATTCAAAGAGCAAAGTAGTGACCATAATCACAGGAGGCGAAAAGAAGCTAAGTGTGCCTCCCAAAGAGGTAAGGGCAAAGCTGCTGTAGTAGAGGAAGTTGTGGAGTCTGACTCTAATGATGAAACTAAATGTGACATTTGTCAATATGAACATCCAAAGGGATGTTGCCCTATGATGTCACACTTACAAGAGTTTGGAGTGTACGCCTTGAATCCTCGTCTAGCACATAGGCAAACACCAAAATGATTGCCTTATCCTCAAGGTAATCCAAGGCAGTTCTACCAATAGCAACAAGCTTATTACCCAAGTGGAACTCCTCCACAACCATATGAACAATACCAATAGTGGTACCAACCACAATCATGGCAAATGCCACCACCAAGGTAGTAGTACCCTTATAGGTAACCAGATCCATATGGGTATTATGTTTAGCAATCCATCTCCCCTAGAAGCTTTACAAGTCATACATCATTTCAACATCACTATTATCCTCCAGAGTACCACCAAACACATTCACCATCTACTTGAGGGGAAAACCCATATCCGTATTCATACCATCCTTCACATCCCTTTGCACATACACCTCCACCTTTAACCCAGTTACCTCTTGCTCCATCTATGCAAGGTGAGATTCCTCCATAGCTACAACAATGAAATGTTATGAGGGCTGTACACTCACAACTAGTTTTTCAACTAAGTGTTATGGATAATCAATTAAGGAAAAGACCTTTCTTCTGGTCCAATAGTCCTCTCTATCCCTCATAACCTAGTCTGGCTGATCATCCTGCATCTCCAACACCTTCATCCTCTACATCAAATACCTTCAAGTGCCCTTCAAACCAAGTGCCACCTCAAATTCTCACTGTCATGCTAACTCATACTATTTTTGATTGGATCAAGGCTGGTAATCTTCCTACAAAAAGATCTGACCTAAGAAGTCTACTCATCTATCAATAGATTGTTGAACAAGAGCCATGCAAAGCTCTTCTTAACTCTAGTTCTATAGTTAATCTTATCTCCCATGATATGTACAAGGCTTGGAACCTACCACCTCTTAAGAAGAGCAACATTCATTTAGAATTAGCAAATTAGTTGATTATTGTTCCTTTGGAATTAGTAGAGGACATTGTGACCATAGTTTGTGGGTGGTCCTATCTACTAATTTTCTGGTAATCATGGTGAACAACTGTAAAAGTGACTTTCCCATCATCCTAGGAAGAGCTTGGTTAAGCATAGTTGATGCAAGAATGGGTATAAGGGACCTATCTTTAGAAATATCCAAGGAAAATGAACTAGGAAAAATTGAGAAGAAGTGTATTCCATGCATCACATATAGCGATAATGGATGCAATTATGTGCAAAAGATCTGGTTAATCAATCACATACATTAAGGCATGCAATCAGTGTGCATAGGAGATCAACATTCAAAGGTGTCTGTATGTAGTAGCCACAAAATAGGAGGGCACCCAGTGGCTAATAACTAATCCAGATAGCAGCACACTATGCATAGAACCAATTGAGAGCCTAACCTGTGCATATGTTGAAGGCATAGATAAAATTGAATAAGTTCATTCTCAACTCTCTGATGAAGATGATGATACTTGTTGGGGAGAGTTTGAAATCCCTAATCACTTCAAGTAAGAGCCTCTAAAACTAAAAAATTTACAAACTAATATGGAATATGCATTCCTAAAGAATGGAAAATGGTCATAATTAATGCCAAACTTGCTCTTGAACAAAAAGAAAAGTTGTTGAAGGTAGTGAATAAATGGTCAATAGCCTTTGCTTGGTCATATCTAGAGCTAACAGGAATCAATCTAAGCATATTCCAGCATTGCATCTACACTAACCCAGCCATGAAGCCTAGAAGGTAGCTGCAGAGGTGGTTGGACCCCAAATTGAAGCAAATCATCAAAGATGAAATAGAACAACTCCCCAAGGTAGGGTTCATCTATCCAATAGAAAATAGTGAGTGGGTTAGCCCACTCATAATTGTATCGAAGAAGGATGGCAAATGGTGGATCTACATTGACTTTAGACTATTGAATATGGTAATATTTAAAGATCACTTTCCTTTGCCATTTGTAGATAAAGTGTTAGATACCATATCTGAGCATTGTTATTATAGCTTTTTGGATTGTTATAGTGGCTATAACCAAATCCAAATTACACAAGAAGACTAGGCCTAGACAACATTCACGAGTCCCTTGCAGACTTTTGCATACTATAAGATGTCATTCAGCCTATGCAATGCTCCGGCAACATTTCAATGCTTGGTCCTTAGTATCTTTCAGTAGCAGATCGATAGTGGTGTTGAAGTCTTCATGGATGATTTTTCTACCTATGGAGCTACCTTTGAGCAAGCCTTGGACCAACTTGAGCAAGTACTAAAGAGATGTGTGAAGGAAAACTTGCAACTCAATTGGCAAAAGAGCCACCTTATGGTCCAAGAAGGCATTGTGCTAGGGCATCAAACTTCACAAAAAGGAATTAAGGTAGATCCAAAAAAGATAAGGGTCATCCAAGGAATAACATGCCAACCAGAGATTGTTAAAGATGCTTAGTCATTCCTTGGATACACTAGCTACTACTGATGATTCATAGAAAATTCTTCTAAGATCACAAAGTAGTTGGTAGAGCTTACAAAAAAAGATGCACCTTTTATTTAGACCAAGAAATGTGAACATGCATTCCAACAATTAAAGAAGAAAATTGTAGAAAGACCAATGCTATGAGCACCAAATTGGTCCAGGCCCTTCCATATCATGATAGATGCATCTAACTATGCTTTGGGGGTAGTACTCACATAGATGGATGATAAGAAACGTCCATATTCTATCCACTATGCGAGTCAAAGCATTGTGGGAGCATAGTTAAACTACACCACCATAGAGAAAGAACTAATGATAGTGGTGTACGTGCTAGAAAAGTTCAAGTACGATGTGCTTGGTTACAAAATATTTGTGCATATGGACCATAGTGCAATCCACCTCCTCATGAACAAATCGACGATGAGCCCTTGTGTCATATGGTGGCTTGTGATCTTGCAGGAATTCGATCTTACTATGGTAGATCGAAAAGGGATCAAGAATATGATTACTAACCATCTCTCTTACTTAAGATGGGATAATAAAGAGGAGGAAAGCTCACTCTCTGTCAGTTTCCAGATGAACTTCTCTTTACAAGAGTAATAAGTGAACAAATGCTTGCAAAAGCAACATGGTATAATGACATCCTCACCTATCTTCTTACTCAGGAGATGCCACAATACTTAGATTTTAGAAAGAAACAAAAATTTCTTTATTAGGTCAGATATGTCATGGAAATCAATGGACAGCTCTATAAGGTGTGTACTGATGGCTTGATTTGTTGGTGTGTCCTTGATGAGGATCAACTGTGTGTTATCCAAGATGCTCATAAAGGGCCTTGCAAAGGCCACTATGGAGGGAGACACACAGCCATAAAAATCCTAATGGCAGGATAGTATTTGCCTACAATCTTTAGGGATTCCCACTTGTTTATCAAGTCTTATGAACATTGTTAACAAGATAGGGGGATGATCACTTGCATGGAAGGTCCTCAATAGTGGATTCAACAACTGGAGCCTTTTGACGTATGGGATGTTGATTTCATAGGTCCCATCACACCCATGTCCAAGGGAAAGGTGTATATTATAGTAGCAATTGGCTATTGCACAAAATGGGCAGAGGTAGTAGCCGTTACTAATTGTACATCATCCACTACTATTAGATTCATACAACAACATATCGTAAATAGGTTTGGGGTGCCACATTTACTAATTTCTGACAATGGAACTCACTTCACAAGTGCCACCTTTAGAAAATTAATGCAATGCTTAGGGCTAGAACATAAACTAACAACACCTTAACACCCCCAAGCCAACAATCAAGCAAAGGTAACCAATTGAGATATTATAAAAATACTAACATGAATCATTAAATATAGGAAGGATTAGAGCACAAAACTTAACAATGCTCTTTGGGCTTATCATTCAACTTGGAAACTTCCTATTGGCTATTCTCCCTATGAGTTAGTGTATGGGAAACTTCCAATGCTCTTGATTCAATCTGAGCACCATACACTCTCAATAGCTTATGAACTAAATCTTAACCTAAGTCTAGCATAGAAAGAAAGACTGATCAACCTAAACATGTTTGATGAACATATATTAGTGGTCCTATCCTTAAATGAGGTGAACAAGGCATTCAACAAGAAACATCATGACCTTAGAATAAGGAAAGTAAAACTACAACTAGGAGATAAGGTTCTCTACTGGAACCCCACACATGTACCCCAAAAAATAAAATTCCAAACATTGTGGGAGGGATCTTATATAATTGATCAAACCTTTCCCTTTGGGACCATGATAATTTACAAATCTGATAGCCCAAATAAAAAGCAGCTCATCAACATACAACAAGTAAAGCCTTTCCTAAAACCAAGATAGGCTAATGTAATTACCACCTCGATGAATGGAGAACCACATTTTATTTTTTGAATCTCCTCCTTCCAACTCAATCATGGGGGAGATNAAGATGGCCATTTGTGCTGACAATCCATATGGCTTCTTAGTTTTTCTACTTTTTATTTTTCACATTTTTTATTTTTACAAATTATTTATTTTACAAATGTTTGATTTTCAAACTTTTCTAATTTTACATCATCCTTTGTACCTTTGAACTTTCTTAAGTATTTTTAGAATTTCTTCTATATTTTACTTTATTCTACTATCTTTTGTTTATGTGTGATATTTCCTTATTTTTGTTAATAAAATTGCTTTATTGTCATAGGAAATAGTGTCGTTGTTGCTATTTACTAATGATGGTTTATGCTTAATGTTGTGATTGTCAATGTCTAGTTTCTATTTTTGAATTCTAATGTCTAATGACTTTGACATGGTTTATTTTTCATGGAACAGGCAATGATTCCATGTCATCTACCCATCCAATGAACTCTATGGTTTTCCTTGTTCTGGAATTAGGAATGATTCAAAGGTTTGAAAAGGGTATGACTTCAAGGGAACTCAATACCCTTTGTTCTCTTCTACTTGCTTGAGTGCTTGAGTGTTTTTTTTTCATGGACTTCTTACCATTCCACACTAACCACTAATAGGAAGTCAAATAACGTCATTACATGGTGTGGTTCCCATCCATAAAAAAATGATGGGAATTCAAAGCACACCTCTTCAACATAAATAAGTCCTTGCATGGGATGATTCCCATTCAAAAAAAAAACAATGGAAATTCAAAGCACACCCCTTGGACAAATAAACGGGCTATAAGCACCAATTATGGGACTCAAAAGACATGCACCTATGCCTAAAGGTCCCCTCTAACTAAGGTCCTCTCTCTCACTTTCTACTTCTCTTTTCCTCTCTTTGTGGAATGATGGTTGTTTTGTGGAAGCACTTTTGTGTCTTGAGTGGATGGATTTGTCTTAGAGCGATGATGCAATGTCATTGAAAGCGAATGGTTTTGGTCTAGACTAAGGATGAAACTTCTCAAGTCATTTTAAACATAAATTCCACAAGGGACTTCTTATGACCTCAATTCAAAACTTCATTCCACCTTCTCTATCATTCATCCATGCTACCATAACTAATCTCACTATCGTGTTCTATGTTATGCTCTATGTCTTAGTCTAATGTGTTGGGATTCTTGAGTAGATTCTTCCGAGTTGGTCCTTAGCTTGTCATGATCATTAAATCGACTATAGGGCCCACAGACTCTTTAGTTGAGGTTATGCAAGGGAAAAAAGAGCATGAGCCTACTATGGGGAGGATCCACTTGCATAGCTTTTGGTTGGTTAGTTAAGGTTCGTTACCCTTGACATCACTACAATCCTATCTTTCACATATTTCATTAAGTACATTGCTTAGTGCTGCTTAATCTTTCATTTCATTCATCCTCTACATCAAATTTTCTCCATTTTTCCAAATTTATGAGCTTCAACACCCTCTTCTCATGTTTTCATACCATTCTTGGTCTTTTAAAATTTCATTTGACACCAATTTCACTCAAAAACTCTTCATATTTTGCAAGTTCGACTAAAGTCAAAGTTTGACTATGGTGGTCAATGGTTGCATCATTGAGGCCTCATCGATGCAGCCCCCCTTATCGATAAGGCCTCGTCGACTAGGCTTCATTGATGTAGCACAAAAACCCTATATATACCATTGCACGCTTTGCATTTTTTTTTTGCCATTTTCTTATAACACATGGGAAGTTTTTAAAAATTTTCAAAGCCCAAAACCTTCTAGAGCTCATAACTTCTCAACCGTTTATTCAAATCACTTTGTTTTTTGATCCTGCACTTACCGAAGGTAAGATCTTTATCATGGAGGCCACAAACCTTAAGGTTTCCAATGAAAAATGGATGAAATTTTTCTAACTCCCCCTAAGGATTAATAACCTTAACAACATATCAACATTAACTTTTTCACAAGTTAACCCTTCCAACAACCTTTAGGATGATTTATTAATGAAAACATATAAATAAATTAATTAAAATTAGCCATAATTACAACTTAGCCAAAGTGTAACCATCCTTAAGAGATAAGGTATCCGAATTGTCTTAAGGTTACACAATGATTGGTAATCCATGGTCTTATTCTGATTATAGATGACACCCATACAAAAATGTCTATAGGAAGGAGAACCCTCGTAACTATGTGAGAAGCGACCTAGAGCTAGAAGGGGCTAGCAAGAACAAGGCCAAGAACTACCTGAGGCAACCCATGTAATGAGACATCTTCATGAGGAGCCCAAAGTGGAATCTATCCAATAGATTCCAAAAGAGGAAGTGCCAACTGAACAATCACAAAGTGGAGAAGTGCTTGGACTCATGCCAAGGCTTGAGGTCACTTTGACTCAAGCCTACCTTGATATCATCAAGTCCCAAGAGATTCAATGATCTGTTCTATAAGAGATCAACTTTAGGCAATTTTTGGAAAAAGCTCCAGAGGATGTCAAGACTCAATTGTGAACCTCTTCCATGTGGCCAATCATCATGTTTAGTGGGGAGTGGTATATGGAAGAGACATACCTTTTCTAGAATAATTGAAGGCCAAGATCCACAATCAGGATCAAGGACATTCAAGTGTCCTACTCGGGAGAAGCTATTGCATAGGCACTTGGGTTTCTTGACACTAGAACGCAGTTGGCAAAATTATCCACACAAGGTGATCTTGAGGCTAAGAAGGAGTGGATCTAGCGTTGCTATGGGGTGGACTGTAAGGAGTATGATGCACTCACACTAGCGAAGTGGATTTACTTCAAGATTGTAGCCTATCACCTCAATCCAATAGTGAGGCTAAGCAAGGTGACTACTTTCTTTGCTCTAAGCAGGAGGTTCCCCATTGACCTTCCACAACTGCTATACTTGGAGATTGAGAAGCGTTTTAAAGAAAATGAACATGGAAGGAAGACCCTACCCTTTCCATGCCTCATCAGAAAACTTTGCAAAAGGATAGGAATCATTCACTACTCTAATGATACACTTAGGCATACTTCTTTGGCTTCATGATTTGAGATCATGAAAGAGAAGATGCCAACAACAACTCAATTAGAGGAGTTACTGCCACCACCACCCACTCAGAAAATAACATAGGAGGTCCACGCAATAATTGAGTGTTTGTAGAAAATCCGAGAATAGCTCTTGAGCGAATAAGAGCAACAAGAAAAAATGAGTGGGGTAGATCCATCTGTGTACTAGCCATTAATGAGTCACATTAATGAGGTGGCCCAAATAGTTAGCTAGATGGAGAGAGGTGGTCCCATTTTCTTTGCCCAAAGAATGCAGCTACTCACAAGGTTCGATTCCAATGCTTGAGAGGTGATGGATCACTATCAACACACCATCTATTCCTAGAAATCTCTGAGAATGTTGCCACTTTCTTGGTGAGGTTGGAGGAAGGTGAAGGGGCAATTACCTTGGTGATGTAGCACCAAGGGTAGGAAACATTGGCAGAACTGGTTGCTGATAGTGTAGTAGAGGTATTAAATGTGCTCGAGGCATTTGTACCAAACATATCTGCACTTCAAGACATGTAGATGTTTGTAGGCATGGTCAGTAGGAAATTGAATGTAGCCTAGCATGAACAGTTGCTGGAACAACAGGTAGGAACCAGGCAATTGACTTTGGACATCTTTGATCTTCTAGAGAACATCATCATAACCTAGTCAGAATTGCTAAATGCAAGGAGTAGATGAATTATCTTGGAGGGGCAACTAGAAATGGCCCAAGAGCAAAATCAACACTTAGCCATGGAGGTTGTCAAACTTTGTGCCCGACTTGTAGATCAAGTAATTCTCAGCCCAGCAGTGACAAGAGATGAAGCTATCAAATAGCTTTAAGAATGATTTTAGAAGGTTGAGGAGGAGGTAGTGATGCCCATCTTTAAATAATCCATAGTTGAAGTTGAAACGTACTCAATCCAAAAGGACTTGAATCAGATGCCCTAGGAAAATGAAGCATTGATTGCATAGAATCATCACCTGTGAAATGTTGATGCTCAGAAAGATCAAATGCAAGAATTCATTCATCAACAGTAGGAATAGCTTGCCAGGGTAAACACTGAACTGAGGAAATTGGTTGTAGAAAATCATAATCTGTCAATGGAGGAGGTATGCACCTTACATCAAAAGTCTGCCATTGAGTTCATCGCCTGGAAGAATGAAGCCCTTAAATTTGAGAAAGTGAAAAATCACTACAGGGACCAAGTTGGCTTGTAGAAAGAAGTTAATGAGAAACACATTTAGATGGAAAAGGCAAAAATGAATGAAACCCTCTAGCAACTCCAATAAGGAAGAGAAACATGGCAACCCATCCTTGATAAGATCGATGCCTGCAACAAAGCAGAGATATGCTGAAAGGAGTTGCAAATTGAGGAGATGACAAAGTACATAGAGCTAGCCAATCTCCATTATGCAAACCTGGTAATGCTGATTGCTGGACGATCATGATTGGAATTGGAAAAGTAGGTGGCTAGTTCGTATCTACTATACGAGGCCGAGTTCAAACATGACAAAGACACCAAGCAAGAGCTTGAAACTACTAATGCTAAACTTAAAGTTCTCAGAGGGTGATTCAAAGATCAATGATCTATCATTGAGAACCTAGCCAGATAAATGAATGACTACTAAGAGCTGAAGAACATACTTAGGGCATTCAACATTGAACACAAATAGTTTGGTCCCTAGTTTGTCAATGCAAGGGAGTTGTTTTTAGCGATCCCATGTCCTTGCGATGTTCCCATTTCAACCCACATTGGGAAAGCTACATGGATGGTGTATGATCCCAGGAGTAAGGAGGAGAAAATGAAAGCACTGTTGGATGCTTTCCACCTCTAGATTGAAGTCATAGTAGCAGCAGGATAGCTGTAGCCACCTCAACTGCCACCTGTGCATGAAGTCGATGAAGGTCCCTCAGAGCCTTAGGAACCACCACCACCTAGGACCATTTGATCTTCTCCAACAAGCTTCACACCATCAAGGAACATGCTATCAAATTTTGAAGATTTAAGTCATGGTGTTCAATTTTGTATCCTAAGCACCTTCATTTTTTATAATGTGTTGATCTGTATACCCAAGCACTTCATTTTTTGTCAAGTTAGTCAATTTGTTTTGGTTGAAGAAAAGTTAGTTAATAACCCCATACCTTCCTAATTTTGTAAAAGAACTGTAGAATGAGTTTTCATTCAGTCGTGGGGGTATGATGAGTCACGTTCTGTTGGCTATGTCATTGTGACCTCATCAATGCAGCCTCATTGATGAGGCCTAGTTGACGCATCATATCATGTGTCAATGTGGCCTCGTCAATGTAGTGTTTGTAGTTGGCTATAAATATGTGCTTACAGTTACATTTATGGTAAGTAGAGATTATCGTTGTAGTAGAGCTCTTGCATTTTTTCCATTCGAAAGTTAGAATTTTTTTCCTTGACTGCCCATAGTAGGAGTCATTGAGTGTACAGATTTTTATTCGAGCATTGTTGTACCTAAGCATGATAGTGTGTGTGGTAATAAAGATGAGCTTTTTGATAAACCTTGTTGATGAGTGACAAGGTACCCCTATGCTCAACCATACAAATACGAGCATTTCACGCACAATTCGGTTGAATTCCAAGGACTAAGTTCATATGCGCCTTTGTGGAACAATAACGGGTTGGTTAATCGTTTTCTTCCCAAACTTACTTGTATGTCATGGTTGTATGGTTAAGTAAGCTTGAGGCATATGATTTTTATAGCTTTTATGCATTTTAAATCCTATGCTAGTAAGGAAGGAGAGAGAGAAAACTAAGTAACTAATCTAAATTAACTACTCATTAACTAAGTTTTAATTACTCCTAACACTAGTATCCGTTTCCACTTGTTGTACACATCCTGAACTAGTGCAATGCTGCTAGGATTACCAAACACTAATCGTTACTGGGTTACCAAACGCTACACGCATGCTCGAAGTAGACATGATATCGTGGTCCTGATATTGCGGTTCATCATACCCCCAAGACTGAATGAAAACTCATCCTCGAGTTCCTTACAAAATATTGGGAAGGTATGGGATTATTGACTGAATGACCATTGACGGTGGAACATGGTGACAGACTCAACATGCCCGATGAATGGATCAACAATACAATACATGCCAACATTAGTGTTCATGACCACTAAGGTGAACACTGTACATAATGATCTAGCCTTTATTCGACAACTGGAAGAGAATGAGAGAGAAAAGGAATAAGGCATGTTGCTATCGATGCCAAGATTACGGCTTCCATTGTTTATCCATAGCCACACCACCAATCTTGCTCCTTTTGTAAATGCTCCAGTTCCAGTCCATCCTGAGTGTTTCCTCCAAGCCCAGTCCATTGTTGTATGATCGCCATCTGCACACATAACATAGTCACAAATGAGCAAGGGTAGATAAATCATAATGTAATTGATACCTTGCCTCAATGTAAAGTGCATTGGCTAGGTTGTGGTTATGGTAGATATTGATTTTGGAGATTTAACATTGGTGACTACCTAAGGTGTAGGGGTTAGGAAAAATTGAAAAAATTGTGCTAAGGCCCCCATGACTAAGAGCAAACCTCTGGTAGCGATATGATGGAAAAAGATAAGGAATAAGAAAGATGGAGAAAAAGGAACAACGACAACGCCAATAAAATGGATGTCATGGATGGGGATGAAACAAAAAATTGTTGATTGTAGGAAACATTTAAGGAAAAGAAGTTAACAAATGTACCAAAAAGGAATGCTAGTGGGTCCTTCCCAAAGCATGCTCATGCCCTTGATGCCCTGATAGACCCACAAACCAAAGAGTCTGTAGGGTCTAGGAATGTTATTTGGAAGCAAGAGTTAAAAAGTTACCCATAAGAAATTACCAAGGAAAAACAATGCATCAACCAAGATACAGACTAATGATAAAACTAACAATGAGATGAAAAATAAAAAGAAATGTGGAGAGGAGAGAATGGAATGGAAACCAAAGAACAAGGTTGTGTAAAGTCCCTTGTGTGTGTTTTATGGTTAATGTGACTGAGTAGAACTTGCTCCAAATCCATGCTCAACAAACCACATTCAGTGACCTCGCATCAACACATTTGACCAACCTATCCTCTTGAAGCAACAAGAATGCCTCTACAAAAAGTCACCACCATTCCGAGGAGAGCGAGATGGAGAATTAGGAAGCGAGAAAGGGCCTTAGTAAGAAGGAACCTTTAGGCATGGGTAACATGTCTTTCCAGTTCCATAACTGGTGCGTGTAGCCCAAGTTCATGTTTTTTTTTGCATGAGAACCACACCATGCAAAGACTTATTTTTATGTACTCAACTTTTGAATTTTGATGAATGGTAGAATGGCGGAAAACCCAAAGGAAAAGCATCCAAGCACTCAAGAGAATAGCTAGCACAAATGCATCGAATCCCCTTGAAGTCACACCCTTTTCATCCTTGGAGTCCTTCCTTGGTTTGAAAAATACCTAGCCACCAATTTGTTAAAAATTTTATTAGAGAAAGGGACTGTATAGTTCCAAGCCAAGGGAGACCATAGGTTTTTATGGATACATGAACAATGTGAACTCATTACCTGTTTAATCAAAAGAACCATGACTTAATTTCAACATCATATTTCAAAAATAAAACCCAAACATTAGCAATCAATATGGTATTATTCATGCCAGCATCATGAACACTTATTGGGTGATGAACAAAATAAAGTAATCACACAAAGAAATGGTAAAAATATGAATGATGGTGTAAAAAAAAACAAGAAAGATTAAAGAAATGTGCAAAACAAAAACATGTAAAACGAAAATGTGTAAAATAGAAATTTAGAAAGAACTCAGGGCCTTCAATGGTTAGCAGAGGTGGCCATCTCCCCCATGACTGAGTGGGAAGGAGGAGATCCAAAATAATGAGCAAGGTTGCCCACCTACAGATGTAGCATGTGTTCTGGTTGTCCTAAACTCATGGAAAGGTTTTGTTTGTTTCATGTTGATTAACAGTCTCTTATCTGGGCTCTCAAGTTTATATATGGTCATGGTTCCTAAAGGAAAAGTTGCATAGATAATGTAAGATCCTTCCCACATGTGTGCCCCATTATCTTTTCCATTGGACATTGGTGTAATGGGCCCCATGAAATCAATTCCCAAAATGTCGAAGGGTTCTAACAGTTGAATCTATTGTTGCAGACCCTTCATTCTAGCAGTCATTCTCCCATCACGTTGACAATGCTCATAAGATTGGATGAATTGATGGGAGTCCTGGAACAAGGTAGGCCAATAATACCCTGCAAGCAAGATCTTGATGGNCCACAAGGGCCCTCATGAGCATCTTGGAGAACTCTTAGTTAATCTATATCGGGAACACACCATCGAAACAAGCCATCGAGACATACTTCGTAAAGTTGTCCATTGATTTCCATAAAGTACTTGGCTCTGTGATGAAACTGTTGTTTCTTCTTAAGGTCTAGCTCTTGTGGTGTTTGTTGGGTAAGGAGATAGGTAAGAATGCTACTATACTAGTTTGTCTCCATGGGTGATTGGTTATTCACTACACTAGCAAAGAGGAATTCATCAGGGAAATGATTGGAAATTAGGTACTCATCCTCTTTGCTGTTCCAGCACAACCGAGATAAATGATCGACAACTACATTCTCGGAGCCCTTGCGATTGATCATCGTTAAATTTAACTCTTGTAGGATTACAAGCCATCATATAATACAGGGGCTTACCATTGGCTTATTCATGAGGAACCAGATTGCACTATGATATATGTGTATGAATACTTTATATTCTAATACATAGTGTCTAAACTTTTCTAGTGGAAACACTACAACCATTAATTATTTTTCCATAGTAGTGTAGTTAATTTGTGCACCAGCGATACTTTTACTTGCACAGTGGATATAATAAGGACGTTTCTGGTCATCTAATTGTGTAAGTACAACTCCTAAGGCATAGTTGGATGCATTAGTCATGACATGGAATTGTTTGGACCAGTTAGGAGCTTGTAGAATGGGTGTTTCTACTAGCTTTTGTTTTAGAGTTTGGAAAGTTAGTTCACATTCCCTGGTCCACTTGAAGGGTATGTCCTTTTTTGTTAGCTCTACCAATGGTTTGGCAATCTCTAAAAAGTTCTCTATGAATCTTCTATAGTAGCCAATGTGTCCAAGAAATGATCAAATGTCTTTCATAGTTTTCAGTTAACAAGTAATTCCTTGGATAACTTTGATTTTCTCAAGGTCTACCTCTATCCCTTTATGTGAGATTTTATGCCCAAGTACTATGCCTTCTTGGACCATCAAATGGCTTTTTTTCCAATTGAGCCTCAACTTAGTTTGTACACATCTTTTCAACACCTACTCTAATTGGTCCAAGGCTTGATCAAAGTTTGCTCTATAAGTGGAGAAGTCATCCATAAAGACTTCCACACCATTTCCTATCTACTGTTGGGATATGCTTAGAAGTAAGTGTTGAAACATTACAGGGGCATTGCATAAGCCAAACGACATTTTTTTGTATGCAAATGTTCCCCAAAGACTGGTGAACGTAGTTTTGGCTTGGTCTTCTAGGGCTATTTGTATTTGGTTGTATGCACTATATCCATCCAGAAAACTACAATAGTGATGGCCTGTGATTGTGTCTAAGACTTGGTTAACAAATGGCAATGGAAAGTGATCCTTGAATGTTGCCATGTTTAGTAGCCTAAAATCTATGCACACCCTCCATTTGCCTCCCTTTTTAGGCAAGATTACTAAGGGGCTAACCCATTCACTATCAGCAATGGGGTATATGAACCTAGCCTTTAGAAGCTATTCGATTTCTTCTTTTACTACTTGCATCAACTTTGGGTTCAATCGCCTCTATGGTTGTTTTCAAGGCTTCATGGAGGAGTCAGTGTAAATCCTATGCTAGCATATCCTAGGATCCATTCCAGTTAATTCCAGATATGACTAGGCGAAGGCTTTTGACCACTTTTTTATTACCTTTAGCAGACTCTCTTTTTGTTGCGGAGCAAGTTTTGTGTTGATGATTACCGATTTTCCATTCTTAAGGAACCTGTACTCCATACCAGTGGGTAATGGTTTTGGTTTTAGGGGCTCTTGTTTAAATTTCTTAGGAATTTCCAACTTCCCCTAGTTGATGTTTTTGAGGTTAGGACTTGGAAGTTGGCGGTGGACTTACTCTAATGTGTCTATGCTATATATGTAAGCGCAAGTCAAACCCTCAATTAGTTCCATGCATATAAGTGAGCTACTTTCTTGATCAGTTGTCAGCCATTGGGTGTCTTCTTGTCATGTGGCTACTGCATATAGGCACCTTTGTATACTGATCACTTGTGCACACTAATTGCATGCAGGAAATATTGAACTTTGCACAAGCCATGATCTCTGCACGCAATTACATCATGTGTCACTGTATGCGATGCATGGAACTTTTTTCTTCTCGATCTTTTTGAAAGTATTTTCTTTAAATATTTCTAGGGTAAGATCATGGTTTCTTAGGTACAAAATCAATAGTGCTTAGCCATTCCCTTCCCATTATGATTGGGAAGTCCCCCTTACTGTTGTTCACTTGAATCACTAGGAAGTTAGCTGGATATGACCATCCACAAATAGTGGTAATAATGTCCTCCACTAATCCCAAGGGAATAGTGATGGATTAGTTGGCCAACTCTAAACGGATGTTGCTCTTTTTTAATGAAGGCAAGTTCCAGGCCTTGTACATTTCTTGGGATATTAGGTTGACCCTAGAACCTGAATCCAAAAGAGCTTTGTATAGCTCATTCCCAGTGATTTGTAGATATATCAGGGGATTCCCAGGATCAGAGAATTTCCTAGGAAGGTGGCTAGCTTTGATCCAATCGGTAACAGCATGTGTTAACATGACTATGTGCATTGAATGCGGTGTTAGCCTCGAAGGGGGCTTTGAAGCTTTATTTGATACGGAGACATCCAAAGACTCAGTTGCTTGTGGTTGTAAAGGCTTGGTTGAACTATTGGTTTTAAAGAAAGGTCTTTTCTTCATATGGTTGTTAGAACCAATAGTAGGTTGAGGATTAATAGCCCTTGTGGCATTGCGTTGCTATGGCTGAGTAGGGAGTTCACCTTGCATTGCTACAAGGGGAGAAGTATCTATTCACATAGGAGGAGGGGAAACTATTTAGTCACAATAGATCTCAAGAAACGTGACATCTTTCCAAGTGTAGTTAGAAACTGGTGAAGGGGCCACTGTGGTGGTCATGCAACACTAGGATTCCACGGGAGCTGTAGAAGTGGTCGCAGACCACATCAAGGAATCGTTCAATGTACCTATTGTGCCACCAGCAGATCTCATAGGAGCACGGGATGCTCAAACTTTGGCTGGAACCTTAATGACTCCTACGGAACATGAGGATGTGCTTGATTGATTGCTACAAATAGGACAAGTAATGACGTCCTTGTTTGACATTCCTCAAGATGTTACAGCAATTCAATCAGACCTCATTTCCACTAAGAGGAAGCTGGTCTTAATAGAGGTGAGGGTCGAGCATGCTAAAGCAGAGGTGCAGAAATTACAAGAGCAGCTCATGACCTTACAAGCAGCATAGCGGGATCCTTTGCAATTTGTTCCTGCAAACCAGTTAGATAATTTTAGAATTGAGCAACTAACTAGGATAATAACGGAGAATAAAAAGGTGGTTGATAAAAAGAGAAGGTTGTTTGGGATGCCTCCGCAACACAGGCGTAAACTTATGTGCATATTAAGGCATTCAACACCTTACGGGAAGAAAATAAATAGCTTGCGGTTGACAACCTTTGGTTGATTACTGTGGAGAAGCAGAAGAACGTTCTCGAGGAACACTTTCATTAATTGCGAGAACAATTCATTCAAGTCAACCAAGACATAAGTCGTTTAGCGAGGGAGAAATGAACCCTCTTAATGGAGGAGGTACACATAATTCGTCAAAAGATAGCCATTGAAATATGCACTTGGCAAAACGAGGCTAAATGACATGAGAAGCTGAAGGAGCACTTCTGAGATGAGGTGGGGATGTACAAATAGATCCTTGAGAAGGAGATCCATATAGCCAAGGCCCATATCAATGCTATCAGTGCTCAACACATTGACTGGAGGGCCATATTGGACACATATGCCTTCGCCCACCAAGCGGAAGTTAAGAACCAGGACTTGCAAATTTAGGATCTGACAGAATACATGGAATTGGAAAATTTGAGGTATGCCAACCATGCCATGTTAATAGCAAGGCACCTGAGGATAGAGCTTGAGCAGCAGGTAGTAGCCACCCATGTCAAATATGAAGTAGAATTTGCAGAACGCAAGAAGCTATTGGAAAAACTAGAGATCGCAAATTCTAAACTTAAGGTGGTAATAGCAAGCTACCAAGGATAAAAAGATGTCATAGCAGATTTGGCTCAACAGCTAGTAGACTTTCAAGAGTACAAGGATAAAGCGAGAGCCTATGAGGAGGAACGATAGGTGTTTGTGGCTTGGTATGTCAAGGCCAATCAAATGTTTCTGCAACTACCCTGTCTGTAGGAAGTGCCAACTCTGTCAAACATTGGAACATTAGCATGGATGGCACAAGACCCCTAGACTGAAGAGGAGAAGCTCCAGGCCATACTTCAATGGCATCAAAGCCAAAGACTTGGAGCACAAGACAAAGGGAAAGCACCAATGGAGGAGCCACCACCACCAGGAACTACATGAGTTCCAAAATTTTGTAGTTGTAGCACATTCTTTGTGTTGTGTCTTTATTTTGTTTTCATTTCACACTATGGCATAATCCCATTTTCACCATCTAATAATCCCATACCTATCCACTGTGTAATCATTGTAACTCAAGGATGAGTTTTCATTCAGTCGTGGGGGTATAATGAGTCGTCATTTGGAGCGACCGCGATATCACGTACACGATATCGTAGCCTGTCTCCTCATCTATAAATAAGAGGTAGACAGATGACATTGGGCATTAGAAGTTTAGTTTTAGTTTTAATGTTTTAATTTCTTTCTCTCCCTTTTCCTCTCCGTGTATGCCCGCAGTGTGGTGATTGTAATTATACGACATCCTTTATTCGAGTGTGACATACTTGGACATGCACATGACCGAAAATAAAGATTGAGATTACTTTATCATTGCAGCATTTACTTAGCTTAATTGTTTAATTAATTGTTATTTACTGTTTTCCTAGTTAATATCTCTCTCACCCTTAAACTCATGTTAGACGTGGAATGAGTACGACTTGATTACGAGCATTTAAGTGTAACTACTTGGTAACCCAGTAGCGTACCTAGGATCTACGCTTGGTAATCCCAGTGGTAGTCATGCACGAAGTCCAAGATGTGTATGGATAATCAAGGAACGGATGCTCATCATACTTAGGCTAGTTTAGATTCTCTCTTACCCTTTCCCTCTTAGCTTAGTTAACATTATTTTCCATTGCCTTTAGGAGTAGCGTTAGATTGTGAAACATCCCAAAAAAATTCAAAGTCATTCTCGCTTCACCAAGTCTTTCAATTTGCACAGCACCACGGTAGTTCTTCGGGAGGAGGACGCTCTAAAATCAGGCCGGCCAGTTCGGCAAATTTTCTACTTTAGGTGTAAATAGGCTCTGCGGATCATCCCGCCTGTCCACCTAAGTGGCTTGCCTAGCTGACAACCTGCTCAGAAATGGTACGCAAAGTTGACAGCAGCGCTCAGGATGCACGAAATAGTTTGGCACGTTTTTCTAAGTCACAAAGTCTGCTACGCTATGCTACGACCCGCCACGTAGTGTAGCAAGCTTCAGGAAACGATTACAGAACGAAGTTCCACACTACGCTATGCTACGTAGCGTAGTGTAGCATGATAACAGCTATACAACCAGCTCCCTCACACAACTCCAAGTCCTTCAACAATGTCCCTTTCCATTAGGAAGCGGTGGACCATGTCTACTACTACACTACGCTGAGCTACATGGTGCAGTGAGGCGTAGCAATCTTGCGGAAGAGACAGAAGGCAGCTCAAAGGGTAGAATCAGCAAGTTTACAAGTCTCGCAACACAGGAAGCAAAGTTTGCAAATTGACAAATTTTTCATAACTAAGGTCAGTCGCTACGCTACGCTATGCTACGTAGCGTAGCACAGCATAGCAAACATGCAACACACATGTAGCGGAACGCGCGACAAGGTGTTACGCTACCCCAAGCTTGCTATGCTACAAAGCACAGCAAGGCATGCAGGTGGTTGTGTGACATCAATGCACTTCACCTAATTGGACTGTTGGCACACGTCTCCAGACATTGACGGCACCATTACGGTGTGGTAGGCTCACAGTTATGGCATGGCAACCTCACATGACAATAATCATGCAAGTCCAACAGTCATGAATAGCATGTGTAGCACTAGCTAGTCAACATGGGGCCAATGCATGTGGCATCCAAACTGTCCCTTTCGCATGCCCTTGGTCTTATAAATACCCGAACGAGCAGCGTTCAAAGGTTCGGTTTGGTTCGAAAAATCTTCTCGATTCTTTAAATTTTCCTCTCTCTGGCACTCAAGTTCTCTTCCTGGCTCATTGTAACATCAAGCATTGTAAGCTTTCTGTTTGACATTGCAAACAGTTAGCATATGCGGCTGGCATTTTGTTCCATCCCCCTTCTACCACCTTGGTAGAATCCCTACATCGTCAGCACCTAAGTCCATGCCCAAGCACACGATCTGTTTTGCTCTACATGTCCTAGTTATTCTCGGGATCTCTACATTTCGCCACGCTGTGCAATCGACTATATCCACCTTGATAGAGCAAACTTGTAGCTTCAGAGCGGTGCATTTTTCTAACTGCATTTTACTTTGTTTCCTGCTTATTGTTGTGTTTTGCACTGTTTTTTCCATTTTATTTACTTCCAAGTATTACTTCGCATTTCCATTTCCATTTTTAAAACTATATGTTGCAAAAGGCTATATAGACATTGATTAAGTCCCTGTCTGATCGACCAGACCGTTCAGGGCACCCCATATCCACTCACACCCAGCACGGCCCTCCCGTGGGTATGGGGTTGAGACTGTCGCGCCCGTCGACCCCTCGGTGTTTTCCAGCTGCTGACGTTTTCGGTCGCTACAGTTTTTTAGCGCTAGAAGGAGTGCTTTTTTGGTGCCTTTTCCATGTGTCACAGTAGTTCTGTGAGCCTTCTGCACCCTGATATGCATAAGCGTAAACGTGACACCCTTTTGCAGTTGTTTACGCTTTGTGCGGTGCAGATCGGTTGCCTCGACGGTTCCTCGGGAGCTCTACAGAACACAAGGCCTCTGATCGCCAGCTAACTAGCCTGTCTTATGGTAGTCTTGCATACGTTTTGTTCCCCATCTTGCGTGGTACAGATCAGTCACTTCAACGGTCCCTCGGGGACCTTGCAAGATACAAAGCCTTCTTGATCGCTAGTTAGCTTGCCCATCTTATGGTAGTCTTACATGCATTTTGTACCCCATCACACGTGGTGTAGACCGGTCGCCTCGATGGTTCCTCGGGAATCCAGCAAGACGTAAAGCCTTTCTTTTTGCTATTTTCCAGTTTTTTTGTTCCTTCACACTATTTTGCATAACTTTGTGTGCTTTTTTTGCATAACTCCTTGCTTAACAATGGCTTTTTTGAATATTGCCGCTAACACCTTCAATGTTGAAGTTCCCATCACGGTCCAAGGCACCACTGGTGCCGAACAATTGCTGAACCAAACGTTGGAGGCACGTCAATCTCTCAGAATCCAAAACCGAGGACCTAAGGGATTGGCCCAGCAACACGAGCATTACAGCTTCCTCTGTGTAAAGGTGTAGGCAAATCTACCCTTGGATGTACATGAACTCGAGGACAAACGTAGCTTCGAGTTCGCTTACTACAATGGGAAGGAGTTTGTTCCTACTTTCGATGTGTCCTTACCTTTGACACAGATAGACCAAAGGCTTCTAGACTAATTAATCCAGTTGGCTAGGCTTAGGGAGCAACAAGATACCTCGTCCAACCAAGATGACGCTTTCCAGGATGGATAGGAGGAACTTGATTCCCAATCAGACGAGGGAGATCCAACCAACCCCATTCTTGTCCCTCCTAGCTAGTCCTTTTGGGCCAAGCTGTTGTTTGTCACTGCTCCCTTTGTGATTACGCCTACGTTTTTGCAACCCGCAATTACATTCGCTATGGGTAGCCACGCCAATCCCATTGGGTTTCAACACCCTCTTTCGCCTGTTTCACCTGTTTTGTTTGTAGCTACTATCCCTTTGCAAACTATTCAGTAGTCCATTCCTGTAGCACATCATACGCCAATCGTGGCTACCCTGTCACATGTTCGTACTATGCCTATTTCACAATCGTACGCAACTTCTATTTTCATTCCTACATTCACATCCATTTCGTCCACTGTGACGGGCCTCGGCCCGTCCACATGGTGGGCCCCATTTACTTCTTCGCCTATTTCGCAAGCATCGTAGATGTCTCATTACATTCGCTCTCAAACCCACCAAGCCTCGCAGATGGTACAACCCAACACAGGGCTATGGTCTACGTTGCTAGTGACACAAGCGGTCCATCCAGTAGCACAACTCGTAGTTGCTGCCCTAACAACACCACCTGCTGGGTGGTGGACAACACAAATAGCACCACTTGCGGTGGTCGTCCCAGCAGTACTGCTGATGGGTCATGCCCTCGCTTTCACCATGCCATAGGTGGGAGCCGTCTCCGCAGTTCCCCGACCATCCACAACATCGTTGGGTCTGGACCAAACATTCCAGCTCATCCAGACCCTCACTGAGGAAATCAAATGCCTCAAGGCTACTAGGTCTGATACGGTACAAGTCATAGACTTCTACCAGGATGACCCCATCAGCCCTGTAATGCCTGCTTTAACACTACCCCTAGGGATGTCTCTCCCACACTTCACGAAGTACGATGGGGAGGGAGATCCCAATGCACATCTTGTCATCTTCAGGTTTCAATCTTTGCTATTGCAACAATGGCCACACATGATCATTCACGTATTCGCCATGTCCCTAGCCGAAAAAGCCCTAGATTGGTACCACGCATTACCACGCTCATCCATTTCAACTTTGGAAGAACTCCTGACCGAGTTCGTGACACGCTTCAAGTACAATTTGAAGCTAGAGACCACGTTGGATCAGTTGATGAGTGTGAAGCAAGACCCGCTAGAACCAGTCCAAAAGTTCATTCAATGATGGAGTGCAACCCTTAACGAAATCCGCAAGCCCACTTGCTAGACGTCTTTAAGGGTGTAGTGAATGACTTTATCAAGTCCAAATTGTACTACCTCGCTCCTCGCTCTCTTAGTCAGGCTTTCGCTCAGACTAAGGGCATATAAGACACGGTTGAGGCAACCAAAGACCTGACCTACATCACCTACAAAAACACCTTCGCAAAGAAGGACAAGAGTAAGGCCTCGACAACGACAGTGGCCGTTGTGGCGACTGAGGCCAAACCCAAACCTAGCAACAATGGTAGTAAGAACAACAAGAAACCAGCCATACCTGCAGCTAACCTTATGCCCAAACAAGGCCACATATCACAACTTACTATACCTACGCCCAAGACATCTACACAACCCAAGCCCAACTTTGAGCACAAAGATTGCTCAAAGTACACCCCACTGCCCCTTAAGCCTTCGGAACTCCTGAAGCAACTGTTGGCAGCGAGATAGATCCAACACAAGCAGGTATCAGAAGAAGCAAATGCAAGACATCAACACTACTGCGAGCTCATTAGGAACCCCTCTTTGGCCTTGCCCAATGAGCCTCCAGTTCCTAGGGATGTCAGGCTAAATAAGTTTTGTGACTACCACCAACAGTGTCCTCACAACACTGATTATTGTCTGGCGTTGTAGGATGACATCCAAAGATTAATCGATCAGGGGAAGCTGGTGCTGGATGAAAGCAATCCAATGCACCCTGAAAACCAATCTATGTATGTCTACACAGATCCCCTCAACGCCAACAATGTTGATTACGTAATCAACGCCATCGGCATTGATAGTGACCCTAGGCCACCCCGACAGCCATTCGTGGTCCGTGTGTCTCAGCGTAGTGCACCAGTACCACCAGCAGCTAGTCCAAGCTCACAGCAACCATTTGTCCTGAGAGTCCTGCCACAGGCCGTCACCTTTGCACCACGTGTTAGTGGAGCCACGCGGTCCTGTTCGTTAACACCTCTAGCTCCATTCATCATCAGGGGGTTGATGCCCTCGATGGCCCCTACCCCACGCAACACAGTTGAACAACCTTCTTCCCCACAAGGTGAGAAGTCCACTTTGCGGGCGAGACGTTGAAGGGAAGTACCGTCAAGGGTACCCTCGAGCCTACGTGTTCACCCCACCCATATGTACCTTTGCCACCAAAGATGAAGGTTGACATGATTACGCAGCCTGCATCACTCTGCTGACAAGGATCTGAACCTAGATTCGAAGTTGCCTTTCCTCGAGAAATTCATCTTTCGGGAAGAATAGAAGGGGAGGAAAGCATCAAATAAGGGGGTGGCCAAGACTTCTTAGACACCCTCACACAGGTCAAACAAGATCTAAAACAAAAAAATACTACGTTGAGCTTGTACGACCTAATCATGACATCTATCCCACATCATGAGGCTCTGAACCGCATGTTGACAGTAACTTCGGTTAACGAAGACATGCCTGCATAGGAAGAAGCGATCTACTCGGTCATGCTTCCCTCCGTGCCTTCACGGTCAGAACAACCTCAACTAACCTTCCACGATGACGCCATTAGGAAAGGCCCTGAGAGGGGTTAGGTGACAATGACACCCCTTTTCATCATAATTCGGGTTGGCCAACACCGGATTTGAAGGGTACACGTCGATGATGGGGCCACCACGAATGTCATCCCCTTCCCCATTATGGACAGGCTGGGCTTGGTCGACCAGATCAAACCCACGACGACCTCATGCCTGAGGTCGTTCAATGGCGTGCGAGTCATGGTGAAGGGCACAGTTCACATGAACTTCGTAGTAGGGGACCAGTGCCCCACAAACGCAACGTTTATTGTGGTCAAGAAAATACCTGGGTTTAACTTGATCTTGAGGAGATCATGGTTAGCACAACTTAGAGTTGTCTCCTCACCCATACACTAGGAGGTCCACCTGCCTTACGTAGGAAAAGAAGTGGTGATCCACGGTGATGAAGTAGCAATGCAAGCAATTCACAACATAGGCATGGAATAAGGCTCAGAAGTCATAACTTCTAAGAATGAAGCGCCTGTAGCAACCTACATTGACTACCCGGCGGATGGGTTGGCCCAACAAGTTGATCCCCAAAACGAAAATGCATAGACTGAGTTGTCCTTCCAAGTGGGAGGCAACGACATAGATGAAGGCCCTGGCAAAGCATCTCAACCTTACGTCTCACAAAACCCGTGTCGGGTCAAGAAGCAGCTTCGCCTAACGTAGCAATCCCACTACTTCCTGTCCACATAGTGCTCGTATACTTCCACGCTATGGCCTGAAACGACCTAAAACTAGCAACGTGCAACGACCCGAAATGGCCTAAAACTACGCTATGGCCTGAAACGGCCTAAAATTAGCATAAGTCACCAGTTAGCCATCGCTCAAGTGGTTGACACATCATCTCTTTGGCATGTTACGCAATGGCCCGAAATGGCCTAAAACTAGCACATGAAAGCATGAACATTTTATACAAAATGCAGCACGAATGTAATATACAAGTTAGCGCAAAATCCTCTTCCTTTATTCAAAACTATTGTTTTTCAATGTTTGCAAAATTCATTACACAGAATTTCAAAAATCCAAAATTTCAAATTTTTTAAAAAAATCCCATGTGGTCATGGGGTGTCTCTATTCGCATCGCTTTTGCCTTCTACTCCCGCATCATTGCCTTGTGCATTGCCTTCCCCTGCCTTGTTCTTCGTCGGCTCTTCATTCCCTCCCTCTACGGGTGCCGCGCCATCGCCTGGGGCCTGCATCGTAGGGAGAAGTGGTCAGTTAGGGCAACAAACGCAAACTACGACTGAGCATAAACATTAACATGGTAGAAAGCGATTAACTTAAGAAGGGCCTGTGTCCGTCTCGAAGGGTATTTAGTCTAAACCAAGCCTGAGGTGACGCCAGACCTCTTGTATTGTGATATCTACCCAACGCCTCCTGCCTAATGCAGCATTTGCTGTGGCAACTCATTTCCTTTCGACAGGTGTCCACCTCGACGGCCCTGGAGAAAAGGAGATGGTCGCGGTCTCTCCTGTGGGAAGGGCCACCTTCCAGTCAGGAGATTTTGTGACCTTGACCTGCTCTTTAAACCTAGCATAAGCCTCAGAAATGTCGATGGCATTTACGAACGCTTCATACGTAAATGCGTCCACAGCAGCGTCTTCGTATAACTTATGATGGGTGGCATTTTCCTGTTTATACATATGCTTATGGTTTCTTTGGATTTGCCCCCATTTGAAAATCTTGGTGTTGAGGTCTTTTAGATCCTGAAACTTTTGGTCTAGCAAGTCCATCTGCATCTACTGCTCTATTAGTTTGCGGGTAGTTTCGACATTCTGATGCACAACTATCCAAAACCTGGCGTGGTCTACCACAGCTGTGGGTCAGTCCTCGTTGTTAGTGCTATGGGCCATGAGGAACTCGTTCCTCGACTTGAGGTCCTCCACCTCAGCCCTCAAGTCGACTTCCCTCTACTCTACCCTCTGGGCTCGCTTCCACAGCTCCTCATTGGTACGCTTGCACTCCCACAGAGAGTGCGCTGAGTGCAAGGTGCATTTGCAGACCTCGTCGTATGCACGATGAGACACCTTGGTTACTTCTGGCAAAAATGTAGATACAACACCTACTTTCAAAGGTCACGTCAGGTTGGGAGTCGAGAGGCTGCCATAACACAAAGAACACACTAGTCGCGTTAGCATGACACGAGTAGCAAATGCAAGAAATTTAGCATGACAACACGAGAGCAAATAACACTACTACTTACCCACTTTAGGGTCCACCTGCTGAAGGCGATTAATCATGTTGTCAACAATCCCATGCATAAACATGAACTTGTTGAGGACTTCAGCCTAGGATCCAGCGTGAACCAAAGGGGGTCCTGTGGCATCAGCGGTAGCATTTTTCGCATAACCAAACACATTAGTAATGACCAAAATGGACTAAGACAAGGTAAGCATTTTTCCAAACTCACCAACGCTCTGTTGCAGTCTCTCTTCCGGCTGACGCAAAATGATGGAGGAAGCCTGGCTGAAAGTTCCTCCCAGGTCCCTGTGGACCTCCTCTTCATGCATTGGTGTTTTTCCTTTGAGGAGTCCAGCGTCTTTTTTATTCAAGAGAGACTCCTCAATAGGAGGATTCTCCCTAATGACAAGAGCCCCTGCCCTAGCTGTAAGAGCTATCTACTTTTCGACCGGGGTCCTTCTCTCTAAGACTGGGGCCCCCACGTCTTTATTCGTCGTCCCTGTCTTAGGGGCCAACACCTCTTTGTTGCCTTCTTCTTCTTCTTCTTCTTCTTCCTCTGCTAGCAATAAAGAAATTTCACCTCAGTTTAAAGCAAATTCGCTCAAAGCAAGTGCTACGCTATGCTACACTGCCTAGCACACCATAGCGTAGCAGACAATAACAAAGTAAGCAGTAAACAAAAAATGCTTGCCAATGGGGGGTTGGGTCCTCTACAATTTTAGCCGCAGTCTTCACGCCTCCTCCTCCTCCATGCGAAGGGTTTCCTGAGCTGGGGGAGGCCTCTTTTATCGTAATTTGCTAGCCGCCATTTGAGCCATGAAACGTTCACTCCATGATATGCTATCGTCCACGGCGGGGGGCGTCTCACCTATGTTGTCCTGGCTATGAATGTTGCGGGCCATCTGATCCTTAGTTGTTACAGAAATCGACTCCCTAATTACTTTTGGGGGATCCTGGGCTCGGATGGTACGAAAGACCTGGCAAATCCATGGTCTAGAAATCTAGTAGTGATTTCGCACGACCCAGCCTCCTTTCTCCTAGACCACCAAGAACTCTGCAAAGCACTTAAGACAACCTATGTAGAAGGCGTAATGGATGTTGGAGCGGGATTCCATTTCTGTATAGTGCCCCAAGATCTTAGTCTGTAAGCCTTTACATAGAGACTCGACCCAATTGTAATGAGTACCCTCCTCCATAACCTCATGCATTATCTAGGCCTGCTCAAGCCCCAAGACCTCTCCCTGGGTAAGCAGTTGGGGAAACGCGTGAGCAGGGAAGATAGGAAAGAACTCCTTGGCGGGTCCCTCCTTGAATTTCTCCATGGGGAGCCCCTTACACTCCTTGATGACCCCTAACCACTCCTGAAGGTCCTTCTTCTGGAGGGTCAACTCCATCTTGGATTTTGAGCCTATCAGAATGCCTTTGGTGGGGATGTCGAAGAGGTTCGCGAACAGCTGGTCATTGATGTTAATGACCACCCGTACACCATGCACGCGCAAGCGAAAGTGGCTCACCTTTTCGAAAAAATATTTGGCCAGGGTAAGCATCTTGGCCATAGGAACGTTTGGATTCAAGGTCAGGAATAGATCCATAAGCCCCGCCTTTTCAATGTTTTGTACTAGGGAGTCCAAAGCCCCGACTTCTAGCCAGTGTTGGCTCGTCTCTACTTCTCCATACTTGAAGTAGACATTCGTCCCCTATATCCCGGTGGTTACCACCGTCACCTCCTGGGGTTTCTTTGCCCCTGCAACAGTTCCATGAAAAACATTTAGCAAAAAAAAAGTAGAGAATTCAAAAATTGCAAAGACATTTAAACATGTGGCACTCACTGTTCAACTTACCAGGTTAGTACGACAGCCGGAATGGTGGGAGTTTAACCCGAACTTGTTCGACTGTGGCTGGTTTGAAGGGTTTCACACACTCCTCATCCAGCCAACTTTGCCTCCTCCATTGATTATAGAGGGGAGAATATACGTCTGGGAGGGTGTGGTATTCACTCTCGCATTGACCGATCACACCCGCCCAAAGGTTCTCAATAGAAGAGAACTCTTGCAGGGCTAGTTGTGCTATAGCCAGTAAGCCCGATAGGTCGTGAACCCCATCCTCGTCAATAAAAAACCTGGTAGTAAACACATAATATTAGCATTAGGCCACTATGGCTAGCATCGCACAAATAGAGAAGAAAAAAGCTACGAAACTCACTCGCCAGCAAAGTAGACAGTTCCTTGCAGGTTCTGGAAGTACGTCGTCATAAAACATGCAAGGAAAAATGTGTTGAAAGAGTGGTAGTAGTTGTACTCAGGCATCTCCGAGATCCAGGCCAACCGCCTTAACCTTGTTGGGCACTGACTGGATCCTTCCCCTTGCCTGCTCATGACCGCCCCGTCAGTCAAAAACCTCAGAATGCCTTGGCTTGCCCTAGGAAAAATGGCTTCTGTTATGCTAGACGCCTCCTCCTCCCCCAAGGAGGACCAAACGATTAGACTAAAGTGGTCCAGGAGGAATTGCAAAAAGCCCTGTGCCTCCTCCCTGAACCATACGCCCCGCTCTTCCACACATATCTAGGGAGGAGGAGCATTGGCCACAGGTCTGTCCACATGGCATAGGATCCCTCTAATTTCCAAAACAATCAGCTTGGGCCTTATCCCCGCCCTGTGCAATCCATTAACGAGTATTAGCATCATACCTAAGCACAATACACACGTAGCATAGCAACACCTCATAGTTCATGCATGTGGCGTAGCATAACCCTTTCCCTGCACATAGCGTAGCAAGAACACAAAAGTTTAGCATAGCAAAAGAAAAAGCTTAGCGTAGCAACAGAGCAATCAACAACATGCCGTAATGAAACACGTATAGCCTAACCCTCTTAAGGGTTCCACATCATGCCACTCGAAGGTCAAGAAACCTAAACTGCCCGAGCCCCGTGGTTATGACAATTGCGGCAGTGGCGGTTTAAGCGACCTTGCATGCAACTATGACATAACGATTGTGCATCTGCCATGATAGCAATGGCGACATCGACGATGCAAGGGCCAAAATGACGTAACAACAGAAAACAAAAGTAGCCAAAGATAGGATGCAAAATGAAAGCAGAAAACAACAGAAAATACAAAACGATAACAGGATTACAAAGAAGGCAGAGGAAGCATGGTAACATACTAGGTCAACGACGTGCTCCTCCGTGCTATGACGTGCGCTTGCGTCGCACGCCCTAGGGTCTTCTTCGCCTCCTCAACCTTTGCAAGCACTAGATGAGTCTTAGGAGCCATTATCCTGCTTGCAGATTTACACTCTTCGCTGTAAAAACTAGTCTTGCTAGTCGATAACACAATTGCTTCACGCTCCGAAATTGGCTTGTGCTCTAATGCGGGCTCTGCGCTGTTATGATGAAAATGGAAAAATTTTCAAGGTTTAACCCCTATTTATGGTTGTAATGACAAGATGGGAAAACTTGCCGCTCTCTCTCTCCGATTAACGAGGAGCATACCGTACAGCGTAGCATGCTTGCCACGACATTGTAGCACTATTAGCATTAAAGGCTTGACACGCTTCAAGCCAACTACTTGCCTTCTCGAAAATAAAAAAAAAATATTTGTTTTTGATTAAGGGTCCAAAAAGACCTTAAACTAGCAATCCTAGCGTAGTTGCACCTCTAACAATCCGAAAAGACCCTAAACTAGTAGTTTCAACCTGTTACATTTACAATTTGCAATGATGTTAAACTAACAACACCTACATGCTTACATGGGTGGTTTTTGCATCCTCTTCCACATTGGCAGTGTCGCAGCTTCGAGTAGTTTCGTGTCTTCATGTCAGTAGTTCGTATTTTTGCAGTGACAGTTTGGCATTTCTTATACCTGTAGTTTCCCGTTTCACATACTATCATTTTGCATGTTACAATTTGGCAGTCTGAAAATGACACTAAACTAGCAGTTTGGAATTTGCATATCGATAGTCACATAGTTTCACACTCTGCATCAGCAATTTTACACATTTAGCAGTTCTACACTCTTGTGCCTTGGCGATCTGCCATGACTCTAAACTGGCAAACTTTCAATCTTTACATCATCACACTTCACAGTTGCATCTCGTCGCTGCTTTGCAAACTTTCGTTACACACAATCTCTACCAACAGATGCCTCTTAACCAGGCTTTTATTTCATGTTGGGAGGTCAAGCAAGAGATGGAAATCCATCGTGACCTTTCCACGCCTTTAACATTAGTAGGGCCACATAGTAAGCTCGCGAGACAGTTGAATCCCAATATGATCTACTAGGGGTCGACCACAACCAGCATTGTAGCAGCCTTAGAAGCATCCCCAGACTGGCCTAAGCATTTAGCCCAAGCCCTAGACTTAGAGGCTGGGGATGTAACCAAGGACCCCCTCGTTGAGACACTTATCACCACATCAGAGGGGGAGGTAAAAATGTTAAGACTTGGCTCCCTCCTAGACACTCAAACGCATAAAAACGTAGCCAAGATTATGCAAGAAAACATCGATGTCTTTGCATGGTCGTACAACAACATGCCGGGTCTGGATCCACGGCTGATCTAGCACAACATTGTCCTAGACCCACACATGAAGGTAGTCAAGTAGAAGGCTCACAAAGTTAAGCCAGAAATCGCACTGGCCGTGAGGGATGAAATCACCAAGCTATACCAAGTAGGTTTCATCTGCGCAGTTGACTATGCAGAGTGGGTGTCCAACGTTGTTATGGTTTCAAAGAAAACAGGACGAATACGAATTTGTATAGATTTATGAGATTTGAACAAGGCAACGATCAAGGAAAACTTCCCACTTCCAAGCATTGATTAGCTCATCGACATCACGGCTGGTCATGATATGCTATCCTTCATGGATGGTTTCTCCGGATACAACCAAATCCACATTAAAGCAGAGCACTAGCTATCAACAACCTTCATAACCCCATGGGGGACCTTCTGCTACACCATGATGGCCTTCGGGCTCAAAAATGCTGGAGCAACCTACTAGCGAGAAACATTAAACGACTAAGTGGATGATATAGTGGTCAAGTCCAAGGAGGTAGCTAATCACCCACGTGATCTAGGGGTAGTCTTCAAATGCTGCCAAATGCACAACTTATGCCTCAATCCTAAGAAGTGCATCTTTGGGGTGAAAACTGGACGCATGTTAGGGTTCGTAGTATTGGAGGCTAGAATACGGGTGGACCTTGACAAAGTCAAGGCCATCGTCAACCTAGTACCCCCCACAAACCTTAAGGAGTTACGATGTTTGCAAGGTAGAGTGCAATTCATTCGAAGGTTCATAGCAAGGTTGACCGACAAGTTACATCCCATGCAACATCTTCTAAAGAAAGGGGTTAACTTCGAGTGGACAACTGAGTGTCAATAAGCCTTCGACGACCTGAAGAAGTAACTCTCACACCTCCCGACTGTGCATCTGTCACAAAGGGATAAACCCTTCTTTATCTACCTCACCACCGTTGACACATCTATCGTGGCACTGCTATGTCAAAAGCGAGACGATGATTCTGAAATATGAGTGTATTGCCCGAGCCACGCACTAATAGCGCACGAGGCAAAATACAATGAAGTGGAGAGAAATTACCTTGCCTTAGTGTTCACACTTAAAAAGTGGAGGCATTACCTGTTTCATGGTACAACCAACGTCATTTGCAAAAGCAATATACTTCGGGCTATCACTAACAACCTATATGAAAGTAGCAGGATAGCCCGATGGAAGGCAATAACTACGGAGTTCGATTTACGCTATGTAAGTTAATCATCGACAAAGGGTTAAGCCATAGTGACCCAACTCACGGCCTCGGCAGTCGACGATCAGGTAACCATAGATCTCAAATTCCCAAACAAATACGTTAGCAATGTCAACATCGTCTTGTCGCATTTCAAAGCCACTTTACACTTCAATGGCACCTCAACCGCGCGAGGAGGTAGCGTCGTTGTCATCATCATGTTCCCCTCTGGGGAAATGCACCGATCCGCTTATCGTCTTGTGTTCCCTTGCACCAACAATGTGGCAGAATACGAGGGATTACTCAGAGGCCTCTTAACTGCCCGAGTGCTGCGCATACAACACCTGGCAATCTGAGGAGATTCACAACTAGTCGGGAATCAAATCACTGAAGTTTATGCCTGCAAGGCTACGCATCTGCAACCCTACTACAACCTAGTAAAGATCTTGCTTAAGCAATTCGCAACCACAAATGTGCAACACATGCCACGCAACAAGAACACCATGGTAGATGCCTTAGCTACTCTTGCGTTAAACATTCCCTAACATTCCTTGGCAAACCTGCTAACCTTGATTATAGAATTTGCAGAGCCTATCACTCGAGTGGAACACGTGGCCTCTGTCAATGCTGCAGATACCCAGGAGTGGTATGCCAACATTAAAACTTATCTACAACATGGAGAACCGCCAGGTGGATTGACATCTACCCATAGAGATGCAATCCATAAGCGTGCTCAGCAATACGTGCTTATGGGAAATGATGCCCTGTGTCGGCGCTCCTACGATGGGGTGTTGTTAGCATGTGTGGGTGGCGAGCAAGCGTAGAAGGTAGTTAATGAAGTTCATGAGGGATTGTGCGGTGGACACATAGCACCCAGGGCTATGGCTGCAAAAATCTAATGCCTAAGGTACTACTAGCCCTACATGGAGTGTGACTACTTGTCGAAAGTCAAGACGTGCAACACGTGCTAGAGAAACGCAAATCTCATACACGTAGCACCTGCAGACCTGCATCCAATGCAAATCACGTGGCCCTTCCAATGATGGGGACTAGACCTCATAGGGCCTATCACACCTAAATCCTCTGCAGGGCATAGTTTCATTATCACCGCCACTGAGTACTTCACCAAGTGGGTGGAAGTTATCCCCCTGAGGAAGATGACATCTCAGCAAATCTGCCATTTCATCCTAGACAACATCGTAACAAGATTCAGGATTCCAATGACTATTGTAACAGACAATGGGCCACAGTTCAGCAATACAGAAACCTGAACCTTCTGCAATAATTTAGGCATTAAACAATCATTCTCCTCCCCCTATTATCTGCAGGCGAATGGGTAGGTGAAGTCTACAAATAAGTCCATCATCAATTTGTTGAAGCGGATGCTTAACAACAACAAGAGGCGGTGGCACGAGCAAATCCTCTACGTTCTATGGGCCTATCGGATGACCTACAAGACCGCGACAAGTAAGACTCCTTACAGCCTTGTTTACGGATTTGAAGCTGTGTTGCCTCTTGAGTTGCAGATACCATCACTCCGGATGATCCTATCCGACATCGTGAGCGAAGCCCAGAACAATTCTTCGCAGATCATCGACCTTGACTCAATAGAGGAGGAGCATGCGTAGACATTGAGACGCATCGAGCACTACCAAAGAAAACAATAGTAGAAGCACCATGCAGACCCGCATCGACGACCAGTGCAGAAGGGAGACCTCGTCCTTAAGGTCGCTCGTGAGCATGTGAGCAAATTCTCACCCAACTGGGAAGGTCCTTACATGGTCACTAAAGCCTTCGGGAATGGAGCCTTCAAGTTGGTGGACATGGATGGCAATGAGTTTTCCAACTCGGTGAATCACTCGTACCTTAAGCCGTACTACGTTTGAAGCACAACGACAGCCATAGCCCATCCGCTACGATGATACACTAGTAATGGCACTGAGCAGTGTCTGTGATGACGTTAAACTAACGGCACCGAGCAGCGTCCGTAATGATGTTAAACTAGCAGCATCGAGCACCGTTTGCCATGATGTAAAACTGGCACAGCCTGTCCGCTACGATGATAAATTGGCATGTACAGTCTGCTGGGACCTTAAACCAGCACATGGTCTACCAAGACCTTAAACCGGGTTCACGACACATCCCCAGGGTGCACCTATACCACGTACGCATCGAACGAGCATGCACGATGTTGATGTGTGGGTGGGACGTCGCAGCTCCAGAACGCAGTTCACGATGCAATGAGAACGTGGTCTAGAACACACGTGATGCCACCACCCTTGGCATCATGCTGATCCTCCGGAGATGCCGTATGGGATTATATTGGCCCTCTGGACCTACCATCGCCATGGCCCACCACCTTGACTGTAGTTCCTTGGCTAGTTCTCATAGCTGGAGTTCCAGCAGTATTGTGGCCTAGCCACAATATTATTACTCTCCAGCCCCCCTTCCAATGCCTTGGCTTGCACAACGTTCAGCTATGTTGTAGTTGATACCACAATTGAACCAAGAATGCATGCCTTTGGCAGGGATTTTAGAGCATCTGCTCTTACAACAACTCCCGGCGCCTTAGAGGCCAACTCCTTCGCGTCGGTGCTATGAAGGCCACTGTTGGTCTTCCTGCTTTGGACACCATACACTAGCATGGGTGTCCAAGAGCTTCAACAACATCTGTAGCCAGCAAGACCTTTGCCCTCACCGGCCGAGGGTGTGTCTTGCTATAACAGCAAATGCTATGGCGTTGCAAAGCGAGTGCCTCGACTAGCTTAGCTACTTCAGAGTGTAAATTCTAGGACGTGCGTAACACAACTCGTCGTATGGAAGGCATTTGTAGGCCTTGCAATTTGCACAGCATCATGGCAGTTCTTCGGGAGGAGGACGCTTTGAATTCAAGCTAGCCAGTTCGACAAATTTTCTACTTTAGGTGTAAACAAGCTCTACGGATCATCCCTCTTGTCCACCTAAGTGGCTTGCCCAGCCGACAGCTTACTCAGAAACGGTACACAAAGTTGACAGTAGCGCTTAGGATGCACGAAATATTTTGGCAAGTTTTTCTAAGTCATGAAGTTTGCTACGCTACTCTACGCCCCGCCACGTAGCGTAGTAAGCTTCAGGAAATGATTGTAGAATGAAGTGCCATGCTACGCTATGCTACGTAGCGTAGCATAGCATGACAACAGCTATACAACCAGTTCCCTCACTCAACTCCAAGTCCTTTAGCAATGTCCCTTTCCGTCAGGAAGCAGCAGACCATGTCTGTTGCTACGCTATGTTGAGATACATGGTGTAGTGAGGTATAGTAATCCTGCGGAAGAGACAAAAGGTAGCTCAAAGGGCAGAATCAGCAAGTTTGCAAGTCTCGCAACACAGGAAGTAAAGTTTGCAAATCAACAAAGTTTTCACAACTAAGGCCAGTCGCTACACTATGTAGCATAGCAAACATGCAACACACATGTAGCGGAACATGTGACAAGGTGTTACACTATGCCAAATGTGGGTGGTTGTGGGACATCAATGCACTTCACCTAATTAGACTGTTGGCACATGTCTCCAGACGCTGACGACACCATTACGGCGTGGCAGGCTCACAATTACAGCATGGCAGGCTCACATTACAATGATCATGCAAGTCCAATGGTCATGAATAGCATGTGTAGCATGGGCTAGTCAACGTGGGCCCAAGGCACATGGCGTCCAAACTACCCCTTTGGCGTGCCCTTGGTCCTATAAATACCCCAACGAGCAACATTCAAAGGTTTGGTTCGGTTCGAAAAATCTTCTCGATTCTTCGACTTTTCCTCTCTCTGGCACTCAAGTTCTCTTCCCGGCTCATTGTAACATCAAGCATTGTAAGCTTTCTGTTTGACACTACAAACAGTTAGCATTTGCGGCTGGCATTTTATTCCATCCCCCTTCTACCACCTTGGTAGAATCCCCGCATCGTCAGCACCTAAGTCTACGCCCAAGCGCAGGACTTGTTTTGCTCTACATGTTTTGGTTATTCTCGGGATCTCTTCACTCTGCCACGCTATGCAACCAACTGTATCCACCTTGATAGAGCAAACTTGTAGCTTCGAAACGGTCCATTTTTCTAATTGCATTTTACTTTGTTTCCTGCTTATTGTTGTGTTTTGCACTATTTTTACCACTTTATTTACTTCCAAGTATTACTTCGCATTTCCTTTTCCATTTTTAAAACTATATGTTGGAAAAGGCTATATAGAAGCTAATTAAGTCCCTATTTGATTGACTAGATCGTTCAGGGTGCCCCGTATTCACTCACACCCAGCATGGCCTTCCCGCGGGTACGGGGTTGAGACTGTCGCACCCGCCGACCCCTCGGTGTTTTCTAGTCATCAGCGTTTTCGGTCATTATAGATTAGAAACCACATCATACACCTCACACTGGACTAAACCATACGTGACAAAGATAATACTAGTCCAAGTGGGAAGACAACAAACTACGACCTAAGGCTAACTATCTAGGTGCCACAACTAGTCCGTCTGCAGAGTTCGACTGGATCGCATGTGTAACGCTTGTATTTGTATGGTTGAGTGTAGGGGTACCTTGCCACTCATCAAGCATTATATCCCCCTTCAAATTGTGAGATGTTATTCGTATCTAACCTCTTGATCCTAGTATCTCTTTGGTGCCTTGTTGGAACTCTCACGACCTTAGTTATGTCTAGCATGCTTCAAGTAGTGAGTAGGGGTTCATCATGATCATCTCGTTCATAGCGTCTATGATGCCTACGTTATTCCCTACTCTCCCTTCTTCTATGTCATGATTTCCTAGAGTGCCCTCGTCCTCTATCTTGGCTGTTTCGTTTGTGACTTCCACTTTGCTTACCCTTATCCTCATTATCTTTTTCTCTATGGCTGCGTTCGGACACTAAAGGAGAGGGTGGAGGAGACAATGAAGGTGAAGAAGAAGGAGAACTACCACCATGATAATATCTACTACCTTCTCTTCAGTGGTCTCTGCCTCAATGGCGATCGCGATCAGAATGCCCACCTTTGTCATGTGTCCTTGTTCCTTTTTCAAACACTTTGTGTTCATTGGTATTAGCACTGGGTTATGAATAGTAGAATGAAGGTTCTAATACACAACCCCTTGGCCAAAGTCAAGGGGAGGAACATCATTATGTGGGTGACTACCTAAGGGAGGTTCATCACCCTCAATTTCACTTAAAATGTGGGGGGCATCCTTGGACCATTTTCCCTTCAAAGATTGATGGTGTCTCTCCTGTTGCAAATCCCTTTGACATTGCACCTCTGTGGGATGATAGTCTCTCGAATCATAGTCGTACGCAACATATTCTGAGTGTAACTGTTGCATGCCTATTCGTGTAAGAGCATGAAGAAACATGCTTGGGATTGAACGATCGGGAGGTAACACTATGTTATCTTGTAGGTCACGCCAACGCAGTTGTTCATCTTGATGAAGAATAAAGGTGAAGTCGGGTACATATTCATCGGGATGAATATATACCACATGAAATTGTTGAGGGATTGGCGGATCAACGTCAGGTATATCATGCCACCGATTGCTTCTTGTATTAGTCCTAGGTGGTGAAGTGCTTTTGTGCAAAGAAGAAGACATCTTGTCTTGTTCAGTGTGCAATGTACTATTATCTTTTCCTTAACCAATCCTAAGGGTTTGTTCCAACGATGTGAATGATTTCCTATGTTCTACTTAACGCACAAACAACTAAGTCCTTGGCAACGGTGCCAATGATGAGGGGCGAGGTACCCCTACGCTCAACCATATGAATATGAGCATTTCACGCACGATCCAGTTGAATTCCAAGGACTAATTGCCCATGTGTCTTTATGGAACAATAACAGGTTGGTTAATCATTGTCTTCCCAAACTTACTTGTATGTCACGGTNGTGGAACAATAACAGGTTGGTTAATCATTGTCTTCCCAAACTTACTTGTATGTCACGGTTGTATGGTTAAGTAAGCTTGAGGCATATGATTTTTATAGCTTTTATGTGTTTTAAATCCTGCGCTAGTAAGGAGGGGGAGAGAGATAATTAAGTAACTAATCTAAATTAACTACTCATTTACTAAGTTCTAATTACTCCTAACACCAGTATCTGTTCCCACTTGTGGTACACATCTTGAACCAGTGCAATGCTGCTGGGATTACCAAACGCTAATCGTTATTGGGTTACCAAGTGCTACACGCATGCTTGAAGCGGCCGTACTGAGTGTACTTAACTAAGAGAGTTGTAGGGTGAGAGAAATCATTAATCAACTAGGAAAGAATTAAATAATAATTAANTGATATTGGGTATCTGACATCGCATGGTTGGATCTGATATCACAGACTCGATATCGCGGTTCATCACTTGTAGCACTTTGGATAGATTAGCTATTTTATTTATGCATTTAATATTTTTAATTATTTATTAAATATTTTCTAGTTATTACCTTAATAAGGCAATTAAGTGAGATAGATTATACACATAAGTACGACTACTTTGAGCATAGCACGTATTCACTTGGTAATCCTAGTAGCATTATTGCTTGGTACACCCAGTAGCATAGTGCTTGGTCACCTAGTAGTGGATGCGTGGGTTTAGGATGTGTATGGAAAGTGGGACTGGATGCTTATGTTAGGATTAGTTAAATGCTAGTTAATTAGTTAGTTTAAATTAGTCAATTTAATTACTTTCATCTCCATTTTCACACACCAAACTATAAAACGCAAAATGATAAAAATTGGATGCCTCAATTACACTAAACCATACCAATGCCCATCACAAGTGTAATTGGGAGGACAATGATTGACCTTAAGGCTAGATTGACTTCCTAAAGGACTAATGCATTGGAAATGATAAAGTACACGGAATTCAACCAAATCATGTGTGAACTCTTCGTGATTTGTATGGTTGGGCATAGGAGTACCTTGTCGCTCATCAGGTATGACTTTCTTAATATAGATGGTGGAATTGTAAATAAAGTTGTTTCATTGAATAATATTAGTTTCTTTATTTTTGATTTTATTGAAATTAGATTTTTTAGTTCCTAGATTTATTAAATTTGTTTCATGAAATACAAGAGTAGGATGAAGAGGTAGACCTTCTAATGGCATTGCAATGTTAGTGAGGAAATCTCCTGAAAATTGTATACTTTTAGAAAAAATTAATGATCATACATTATATTTGGCTAAAAATCTTATGTTAGCATGTTGTATTTCCCTTGTCGTATGCTATTTTACCCCAAGAGATGTTACATTATATTATTCTATAGAGCGATCTCATGATCGTCCTTTTCAATTCTTAGGTAAATATATTGTAGAATTTTTAGCAAAAGGATCAATATTTATTGGTGAAGATTTTAATACAATGATAGGTTCATAGCAAATAAAAATTATTCAGTGATAACATAATATTGGTAGCTTAGACATTGTTGAAGATCACAACTGAACACGATATTATGGAGATGACATTATTGATAAGATGGACCAACTAATATTAGAATAAATAAACATTTTTGATCTTCTCATTTGCAATGGGCTTGCTAGATTTCCTCAATCTTCATCATTTACCTTCATAAGACCTCAAGATAACTCTTGCATTGATTTTCTTTTATGAATGGCCTTGCTAGATTTCCTCAATCTTCATTAGTTACCTTCATAGGACTTGAAGGTAACTCTTACATTGATTTGCTTTTATGAATGACCTTTCTAAATTTCCTCAATCTTCATCATTTACCTTCACAAGACCTTAAGGTAACTCTTGCATTCATTTGCTTTTATGTTCTTATAAAGATATTAAATTTATTAAGGAGTTGAAAAAGCTTTGGTAGAGTCTTGCCATCATCATGTAGAGTTTTCGCTGAACATTCAAATTGTATTCCAAACAATAAAAAATAAGACTAGAAAAAAATTTCCATTCAAAGTCATCCTATAATTTAAAGAAAATATATATGAATGTAGTAAATAACTATAGACTCTTGAAAGATATCATAAGGAGCTTGAACATATTTGACTTACAACAACTAAGCAAGTTGTGCATTCACAACAATGAAATGCTTAAAAGACTTAGTTTGATAAGGATTGCATGTAGGCTACGCAGAATATTAAGAATGCAAATAAGAGTTACACTCAAAGTTTAGTTAAGGCGTATAAATATTTGATTAGAATCAAGGAAAGGAAATTTATTAAGGACTAGCAAGAATATTTTCTTTTGCAAAATTATTAAAGTGAACACGACTTGCTATTCATAGAGAAATTTGGTGCAAATTAAATTCAACAATGGATCAAGGATTAGATCAACATTGGAAAACTAGTAAAGTTATCTTATTAGCACACCAAAAATAATTCTAATATAAGTAGATCTAAAGATATATAATTATATTAGAACTTTATAACTTAACATTACTTACTAGAATTGAACCCATGACTTGGGACATTTAAATTAAGAGTTTGACCACAAGGCTAACACCTCATTATTAATAAATTTTATTTCATACTTTCATGTAGATGAGAGATTCACGAGTTCAAGTCAAACTTGAGACAACTTTATGTTTCATTTATGTTTTACCAAAATATTTTGTTGACTACATCTTAACCAAAAATTTTGCATGGATTTATTTACTTTAAAAATTTAAAGATGTGTATGAATAACTTTATTTTATTTTATGAGTTAAATAATTAATTAACTTAATGTTATACTAAAGTGAATATATAATATTTGTTAATATATTTTTGTTAAAGCTACATCTTTACTCATAGTCTAATATCTATTTTTAATTATAGATTTTTAAATATTTAATTGTTGAATATTGAAATCCAAATACACATAAAAGTTTCTCTTTTATAAAATATTATATTTATCATGAATATTTAGTCAAGCTTATTATATTAAATATTTAGTAATTATTAATTTCTTTGGGATTTGACATCCCCTCAAAAAAATATTAATCATGAGCAAAGAAAATTTAGATTACATCACAAGCTTGACACTAAGTAGAAATCATTAAAAACATGGAAAGAAAAACTTTCCAATTTTAGGACTAAGTACAACCTTAAAGTTGAAACTCTGAAAAAATATGTGAATAAAATTAATTGTTAGTAGGGAGAAAGGTTCTAGTCTTAACAAACTTTACATCACTTTTCAAAATACATGCTTGAACTTAAAATAGCAAAAGGATTTGAGATAGAGAGCTTTGACTTAATACCAATATTTATTTCAAGGTAGGAAAGCGGTACCACTAGTGAAAGATATTTACCTTGTCACTTATCATTGATCTCACATCAAAAATCTTTACCATCATGTATAACCTTCTTATAGAGACTAGTTTAAATCTTTGAGTTAATAGTATTTTTGTAAAATAAGAAAAAATTTCCTTACTTTTTCTAGTAGTAGCAAAAATATACATAGTAGCTTTTATCTTCTTTGGATTCTTTATTTTCATTTGATCATTCTTATCATTGAGATTAACTTGATTTTTTATATCTTCAAGTTTATATTGTGTTTTTCTATCTTCAAATTCAACACATTTTTTCCTTTCTTTTTTCTTACATAGAAATGTATACACATTAAACAAATATCCTTCATAATAGCAAAAGTTGTAAGAATTAGGAAGATTATAATATGTAATTGGCTAAATATAAGTCTTTCCATGCTTGTAATACCAACTCCTTTTTATGATTAAGAAAATTGATTTCAACAAAAAAAGGTATATGAAAACCAAAAGTTATAGAAATAGACTCCATATGCTTAATGAGACTAAGAAAACTAATAATTTCTTTCTCAGAAAAATCAAGAGAAGATTATATAACTAAAAAACAACAAGAAACTTTAGCATATTCTTTAGATTGGACATAAAAAACTGGATCCCACTTATGAATGATCAACATTGTATACTTATGTATAAAAAACCCCTATATGTAGGGCACACTGCACCATTGAGGCATTTCATAACTTAACAAGCAAATAATAATAACAATAATACTTCAATGAAGGACTTGGATGCCATGTTTTCTCATCATCACATTATTTAACTATGAAATGAAACTTCAATTACAAGGCAAGTAACCCAAAATTTGAATGAATACATATTGTGCTAAAAGATCAACAACTAATGATTCATAAACATCATTTGAAAGAATAAAATCAAGTGTCTTAGTTGCATCAACATCACTAGAAGAAGGCATCATAATTTTTTTCTTACCAATGTGTAAATTTGCATTTTGAAAATCAACAAAATTTTTTGCATCAATTAAAAAAGAAGAAATTTCAACATTAGTTAAAGAAGTTGGAAATAATATAGAATTCCCTAAAGAAAAATTCTAGAGAAATCAAATCTACTAGAGAAAAATTAGATTCACCAAAGAAGCATTAGATGCATTAAGAAAACATAAGATTCTTTGCAGAAAAAATCTATGCAAACAAAATATTGCTAATTTAGATTATATAATTATGATATTGGTTCATATAGCATTTAGGACATCATCCCGCTCCAAGCCATAACCTCTATGCTTTTTTATTACCATATTGTAATTTTGTAATTTTAAGTAGTTGACCCCATTTTGTTGGGACAAGGCTAGGATGATGATGATGATACTATAATTCTAAGCCCATTTAGAATTCTAGTGGGTGATACTAAGTCATGTAAAAATTATGTAAAAGAATTTCTAAAATTGATGCAATCTATTAGATCCAAAAGCATATTAATAAAAAGGTTATTACTTGATGGCTTAATACTCATCTTGCCAAGTAGGATCCTAGGAGGTTAGTAGATGAATCAAAGCCTCACTTCTTTTGAGTGGTTATGCCCATGATTGAACCCAAGCCTTATGTCTCAAGAAGTGAGCATATTACCATTAAGAGCATCCTAGCTAATGTATTTAAATACATTTAGTTTTAGTTTTAATTTCAATAACTTTGAAGATATAACAAGATTCTTATTTCAAGTAAGCTTCTATCATGTAATTTGTGAACATGAAGAGTTGTTATACCCCAAAACATAACCAAACTTTATGTAAAAAAATTTGGAAAAGTACAAAAGGAAAAAATTGTAAAAACAAATATGATATCAAATAAAATATCAATTGTAAGTAGAGTGTTATTTGAAAATATAAAAAATAAAAATGAAAATATATACTTGAAATATCATAATACAATAAAAGTTTTAGTTAGTAGTAGCATTTTTCAAGTGTCTAGAATGTTATAAATAGTTGAATGTCCAATGACAATCAATTTGAAGTGAAAAGCATTACATGATCTTTCACAATTAGAGTTAACCAACATACAATCATGAATATTCATTCATCAAGAGGTAAATCATTGTGCTAGTCAAGCAACCATATCAATCATATGATAATATAAGAAGATTACTTCCAACTAAGGTAACACCAATCATAATCTTTGTATAACCACACATATGCCATTATCAGAAGCACCATGAATGCTACATTATATGCCAAATTAAAAAGGCATATCAATTATGTCATGTGCTAATGACTTTAGGAAGCAAATCATATTGCTCATTAAAGCCATGTTGAGGAATCATTCTTCATGCTACCTTGTTTTTGCTTCATGGAATGTATTCCTCTTTAGTTTATTTCCTATTTATTTACAAGAGGTCTTTAGTTAGGTGAAAACTTGAACTGACCCTTTTACAAAAGATCAATGTTTGATCATTTTCCTACTCTAGAGAGGAGGTTTTTTAAAAATTAGTTTTAAGAATGAAAATCTAAGAAGGCATCCCCAAATTATTAGGGCATTTTTTTAATGTTGTTATGAAGTCTCACATCTATTCTATGCTTCTCTAATCTTGTATTCTAAATTTTCTTATTTTAATATATTTTCAACATCCTCTTTAGAGGTTTCCCTACTTCATTATATTCATTGAAAAATAGAATAGAGTAGGCTAAAAATAAGATTAAAACATTTTGCTTACATATTAAGCTCTAATATAGTTTTGTCTTACTCAAGATGGTTTTAGCAACATGTAATCCAAGTATATTAATATACTTTCTTTAATTCAAAGGAACTAACAACTGATCTACCAATAAGGCATACTCTTAATAGTATGATAATAATTGCATAAACTAGGCAAACTATGCATGCTAATTTCCTCATGCTTCCATAAGAAAAAAAGCCCATACCATAACTATAGGTACAACTTTAGATATGTAGCCAACGAATCTATTGTCTACATGAGATCCTTTTTCCCATATAAAAATATAGTGGATCGTTCTACCACATCATCTCCTTTCCATGTCATGCATCAATGTATAGATGTTATGCCATGACACATCTCAATTTAAATATCACCAAATGTATTCATTCAAATCCATTTTTTGGGTTAAAAATACAAGATGATTTTGTCTTTTTTTTTCCCTCAACAAGATTCCTTGAAAGACAAGATAATTACAGGTCAACGTCAAACTCTTTACGCATGTCGCCATTCAAATTCCAATCTCGGAGAAGGAGCGAAATCATGTCTTGAACTAGGGCACGGCATTATGGTTCTGATTTAATTATTTCTGATTCTGCTGTGTTTTTTTTTTCTCGATTCATAAACTAAAATTTGCGACACAAAAGGAGGAATCCGTGGATTCTGCGTTTGTTGCCTCGCGCAGATTCATGGGAAGAATTTCGAAAGGCGTTGTTTTGCTCGCAACTCGTGGATTCAGCGTTTGGGGCTCACGCAGATTTTTCGGAACAAATTTCAAAGGCGTTTTATTTGATGCTGCCAGAGTGAGCAGATTGAGGAGGCGTGGGGGAGGGCCGCGGGGGCTACGGTGTGCCCAAGCGGCGACTTGCACGCTGCATTTTTCATTTTGGTTTTTTTTTCAAAACAAAACAACACGGTGACTGGAAGGCGGCAACAGATTTTGGGCGGCAACAGATTTCGGGCGTTGAGCCTGTTCAAATGGACATGGAGCTTCCTTCAAGCAAGCAAGGGTATGGGCGAATTCTCAGCACTTCTTTACTTCAGGGAAGTTCTCCCAACTTAAAATTTTTGGATTTTCTTTTGCCTGATGACATATTCGAATCTGTTTTTCAAGATTTTTCTACACGCTTTATTTTTTTTCAAATCGTGGGTTTTCTACCTCGATCATTAAACATTAATTTGCATATTAAAAATATTTTACAAATCCACGGATACAGGTCTTACATGCTCGATACTATGGTCGTAATTTTGTCCTCGCTGAACTTTCTGAGGCCTCTCACATCGAGAAGCTTTCTCTCTTCGAATTTTTTTTATTTGTAATGCTACACTTATCGCTGAGGCTTGGAAATTTGATTTCAACGTGAGGGACCCAACCTTTAATATTATCCCTTATTATGTTATGTAGAGCTGCCTAATCTTCCTTTAATCTTTTCATCTGTTGAGCGAGATATAGTTAGCACCTTGGGTCGAGTCATCTTCGACCATGGAATTGAGGTTAACGGGGCTCACTTTTGTCGTTACTGTATCGAACTTGATATTTCTCAAAAGAAAACCACTTTAACCTTAGGAGCTAGAGGCAAAGTTTTTACTCAAAAGGTAGATTATTTTTATCTTCCCAACTCTTGTAGCTATTGCCATCGTGCAGAGCACCACATTTTTACTTGTCCCTTTTTAACTAAGAAAAAATCTCAAACCAATCCTCCCAAATTCAGTTCTGTAGTCACTCCTCAACCTAACCCACCACTTGATCCTATTAAGTTTGGTTCTACTTCTAACAATGCTCCACACCTTACTTTCACGTTTACTCCCTCTAAGGCAAGAGTATCTCAATCCCATTCTCTCATTATGACCAGGTCCAAGGCACCAATCATCCAATCACAATCAGTTAAAGATTCACTTTTACGTAATGAGTTTGTAATGGTAGGGGGAAGGAAAAGAGCCAAAGCATCTAAAACCACTACCCTTCCTTCCTCTCATTCGGCCAAAACTAACCCAGCTTTAACTGTTAATACAAGTAACTCCTTTGCAATTCTTTCCACTACTATGATGACTGACATCCCTAACCCCGATTCTTCTACTACCATGTCACTCATAACATCTAGAGTTTCTCCATGAACCTTTTATCTTGGAACGTTTGAGGCCTAATTGATAGGCTTCGTCGCAAACGAGTCAGCAACTTCCTCTCTAGTCTAAATCTCACTTTGGATTTTCTCATTCTTCAAGAAATCAAGATATCAGCAAATCAATTATCTCTTTCAGTCCATTGGTTTCTCCCCCATTTTTTTATTCTCACTACTTCTCATGAGTGTGGCAAAGGTAGAGCAGCCATTCTTTTTCTAGCCTATTGGAAAGACAAACTTCTACAGCATGGGTTTGATTTAGGTCACAGAGTGGCCTGAGCTATTTTCTCCTCCTCACATGGTCCCTTCGGAGTTTGTTCTATTTATGCTCCCAATGACTCTATCGAATGAACCCGATTGTGGCATGAATTCACTCATAGCCTCCCTTCTATTCCTTGGATTTTTGGCAGTGATTTTAACATGATGGAATTTTCTCATAATAAGCTTGGGGGTGTTTTCTCTTAACTTCCTCATCAAGAATATCAAGCCTGCTCAAATTTTAAGAAATGTTTCTATCTTTCGGATGGCATCGCAGACACTACTAGTGGCTCTCTAAACAACTTCACTTGGAACAATCTTCGTAAGGGGCAGGCTTGCATTTATAGTTGATTAGATAGATATTATTTTTCCACTTTTTCCTTTTGGCAGACCCTTTCTACTACTAAAGTCCACCAACATGCAACCTTATCTGATCATTTCCCCATTACTTTATCTATGCAGATCCATAATGACCACCAACGACGGAATCATCATTTCTTTAGGCTACATAGTTAATGTTTCTCTTCTCCCGCCCAACAACTTCTTTTTAGCCTTTGGAATGCTGAACCTAGACCCTTAGGTCCAAAGGGTTGGATCCACTGGTGGCTTCGGACTACTAGTAGAGTTAGGAATCTTGCCCGTCATTATGATAAGGAAATTGCCTCTTGTTCTCGGCAAGAGTACTCCAACATATGCTCTACTATTGAGCACCTTAGGACCAAACTAATTGATGATCCCTTTAATAGTCACCTACAAGGGGAGCTTGCTAGAGCCTGTATAGCCTTTCAACATTGGGAAGTATATAAGGCATAAGGTGCCTTGATTAAAAGCTGACTCACTTGGCTAAACATTCAAGATGAGCACTATAAGGAATTCTTTAAGTACCTTAATCGGTCCTCCCCTTCGCCCTCTTTAGATAAACTCTCCATAAATGGATCCATTATCACTGACCAAAATAGTCTTCTCTCTTACCTTAAGGAACACTTTGAGGACTTATTCACCACTACTCCTATGGATCTCGCATCCTTCGCGGTCGCCACTCTAAATTATCTTAGACTGGTTAATTCTTCTATGTTGACAATTTTAGAAGCCGATATTACTCTAGCTGAGCTTTGATAGGCTTGCTTTAACCTAAGCCTCGGGAAAGCCCTTGGTTATGATGGTTTTCCAATCGAATTTTTCCAAAAGCATTGGGATTTGGTAGGTTTTGACCTCTTCCATGTTATCAAAGAGGCTACGCTTACTAGTTCTTTAGGACCAATCTTAAACTAAGGGATTATTCGTCTTCTCCCTAAATCGGGAGATACTACTTGTATCTCCAATTGGCGATCTATCACCTTACTTAATGTGGTTTACAAATTTGGGCTAAATGTTTGGCTTTGCGATTAAAGAAAATCCATGCTCTTATTATTTCCCCCCAGCAGACTGGCTTTGTCCCAGGAAGATACATATTAAATAATGTGGTGGCTGCTTGGGAAGGCCTTAAGTGGGCTGAGGACGAGGGTCAGGATATCCTCCTGATGAAGCTTGATTACGCTAAAGCCTATGATAATATTAAGTGAGACTTCATTATTCAAACCATGACTAAATTGGGTTTTGGCCCTAAGTTCATTCATATGGTAGAATGCTTATTCTTAGATGCTACTGCGTGAATCGCGACTACCTTCGGCATCACTTCTCCTTTCTCTATTCATAGGTTTATTAGGCAAGGCTGCCCTCTTACTCCTTACCTCTTCATCATTGCTGTTGATTTTCTTTGTCATCAAATTAACTTGGATATTCAAAACAATGTTTTATCTGGGGTTCATCTATCTTCTCCTCAACATCAACTCCTCAATATGCATTTTGCTGATGACTCCTTTTTCCTTATTCAAAACAATGCTGTTAATGTGCAGCGTTTCTTGTCTTGAGTTAAGCAATATTGCTCTCTCTCTGGATTTGTTATAAATTGGCGTAAATCTTCAGTATATAGCTTCACCAATAATTATAGCCATTTGTTCAATTATAGCTGGAAGCGTACTCAAGATCAAGAAATCATTAAGCTTTTGGGAATCCCTTTTCACTTTAGAGGCCCAACTTCAGAGCTCTGGAACCAAGTACTTTCTCGAATTCAAAGGAAAATCGAAAAATGGAAAACCAAACCCCTCACCCTCACCAGTAAGTATCTCATCTGTATGTCTATTTGTGCCTCTACCCATGTTTATTATTCGTCATGTTGGGCCCCTTCCCATGCTTCTTATCAAAAGCTTGAATGATTATTTTGAGACTTCATGTGGTCATCTATAGACTTCCAAAAAGGTTTTCATTGTGTTGCCTGGAATATAGTTACTCTTCCTAAGAACAAAGGTGGATTGGGCCTTTTGAACTCCTTTAAGCAAGGTCTCACCCTTGTTGCTAAGTGGTTAGTTTAGCACCTAGATGCTCCCAATATTATTGAGAATCTTCTTCAGTTAAGGCTTTGACAAGCATTCCCTAAGAATAGGTCCATTTGGAAGGATATCCACCCTGTTAATTGGATCCTTTCTCCTCATGACATTATCATTCTTGAAACACATGTTTTCAAAAGCATTTGGAAGGCTTGGTAGGTCTTACATTTTCATGTGAATTGGAATAATGTTCATATCAATCCTACTTTCCTTTCTAATATTTGCCCTTGGTGGCTGCCCCTATTGCCTGCGCCTCTAGCCACCTTAAATGTCAGGACAACCACCATTTGGTTTCAAAAGGGAGTTGTTTCCCTTAGATGTCTTCGTCTCACCAATCAGTGGATTACTTGGGATATGTTCGAAAACTTATATGGGGCTTCTATAACTATGCACCACTGTCTTGACAGATTTTATCACTTCATTCATCAGTACTTGCATTTGGATGCTTTGGTTCCTAGTATCTTCCATGGTCTTCAGTGGACTAATGGATTGAACCTTCTACCCTATAAACCACATGTGTCCTTTTAGTTGTTGCATGATTCCTCTATGATTGTTAATCGTTGCAATAGATCATGGCACAAAGAAGAGTTTGAACAGTTTTGGCTCTCCCTTTTCTTACAAGTTTGGAGCCTTCTGACTCTTCCAAAAATTAAACAATTTCTTTGGTGCCTCCTTCATCAAGGCCTTCCTATTGGCAAACGTCGTGAATATCTTGGGATTCCAAACCCAAATTGCCCTCTCTGTGGAGGTCCTGATGATTTTGTCCACATTTTTTTGGCATTGCCCCTTCGCTCAATCTTCATGGGAGTGGGTTTCTAAAGTTTTCCCTCTGTGCAAGTTTTCCCATGAGGATATCTTGTTCAGCTTTCTGGCCACCCCATCTGCTAACCTTCAGTTTCTTTGGGAAGTTATTAGGCCCCTTGTTTTTTACTATATATGGAAGCGCAGATGCACTGCTCTTTTCTAGAACACTGATTCGTCTAACTCTAAACATTTAACTACTATGGATAAATTTCAAATTGTTAGCCTTGTGCATTTCCAAATTATATCTCACACTTCTAAGTTAAAGTTGGATACTAATCAGTTGTTTTATTGTTTGCAGCCTTGGAGCAGATACACCAATTCGTGCACTCTTCCCCATCTCGACCTGCTACATCGGAGTATCTCATCATAATTTTGAGCATTTTTAGCTCTCTGTAGTTCCCCTGGTATTATTAACTCATAGTTCCTAGTGATTCTTAGCATGAGGTTGCTCTTTGGAATGTACTTCCACAGCATGTGAAGGTTTATGTTTTAAGATGTTTTCCTTCAACATCTGCATTTGACATTTTTCTTCTCCCTATTTTACCATTAATATGTTCAGATGCTGATCATGTACTTAATCTCATTTAATTAATAAAATTNGTAGTTGGTTGTTAAATTTAAAATAAAATTGATTCATTAAGACAAATTTGAGAGAATGGTATCTATGTTATTAGATATGTGAAGACATGTCTATAGTTAACTTAAGTTGAACTTTACTTTTTTATTTCAAAAATTAGTTTAGTTTTAGATTTTTTTAAATTTAAGATATCTAAAACTTGTTGTAAAAGAAAAAGTGAAGACATGTAAGAGTTAACTGTGTGTTAGCTCCATTAACCTAAATCTATCAATTTAAATCTATCTTGGGCTGGTTATAGGTAGTGAGTTGAGAGTGCATGGTCTCTTGTGTAAGGGTTACTATGATGGAAGTAACTAGTAATCTTTATAAACATTTCTATTTCTCTCACACTCCATTCTACACATTTTTCTTTGGTGTTGTGTTAATTTTATTTTGTGCTATCAATATTTGATTATAATATTTCGTAAAATGAGTAATTTGGTATTGAAGCAAGGTTAAGTTGTGCAATGTTAGTTATTGGTTGAACACAAAAGTTTTATAGTGTGGTTTGGATTTGTAGATTGTTTGTATTTCAATGGGAGCTATTTGCATAAGATAATGAAGATATCTTATTTTCATTCTTATTGATGCATGAAACAAATGAAAAATAAAAGACACAAAGATGTTGGCAATGTGGTGATATTGGACATGTGAAAAGGGATTACTCTATTTTGAGACATGATGATGTCTTTTTTTGGGGTGTCAGACTTAGGAAATATATATATTAAAAATAAAAATCTAGAATACAAAAGTAGAGAAGTACTATAGAGAGGAGAAACTCCAAATTAATAAAAAGAAAAGGCCTAACTATTTTAAGAATGTTTTTTTAGATTTTCATCCTTACAACCAATTTTGAAAAAAATTTCCTCTGAGGTAGGAAATTGGACATTTCATGAAATGATTAACATTACATGGAGGAGAAGGAAGCCACCACCCTATTAATAGAATCAACATTATCAAATGATATTATCTCCATGTCTTGACCAATAGCTACAAACAAATTATTAGTAGTTAAAATATCTTGCACATGTTATTCATTCTAAAGATTTGACATTGAATCACCAATATATAAAATTTCTCAACATTTTTTATTATGAAGAACTAGTTGAAAACCATCTAATTCAACAATAAGATTCTATGAATCTTGAGGAACATATATTTGTTTCCCCTTAGTCATTAAAGCATTTTTAAAAATTGATTTCATTGGAGCCTTCCTTGAAGGTACATTTTGTTGAAAAATAATAAAAGAAAGTGATAGACTAATAGTTGAAACATTAGTAGAAGAAATCATGACAGGATTTGTAGCATTTGTAAAAGAAACCTTAGTAAGATCTATAACATTTGCAGAAGAAATCTTAGTAGCATTTATAGTAGATTGTTGCTTACGTGCTTGCATTACGTTTTTTCAATAGCATAGAAAATTATAAATCAAACATATGACCCTCTCGATGACAATAGTGACATGACTTTGGAAGATTTTAGTAAATAACCTTCTACACATAATCAATTCTATTAATATGTAGAAGAATTTCTCACTTAAGTGAATCAAGATCTACTTTAATAATATATGAAATTCTACAAAAATCACTAGCTATAGTGAATGTTTCAAAATGTTTGATTGGTCTTATACAAGAGATAATATCTCTTTCAACTTTTTCAAAAATTAATGGAAGATTCAACAATTTAACAAAATAAGGAATCTTTCAAAATTTAGGAGATGTTGGATTATAAGAGGGAGTCCACTTTCAAATAATCAATAAAGCATGACTGATGAACCATGATATTAGGGCCGCGATATCGAATTCGCTATATTGGATCCACGATATCGAAGGTTGCCATGTGATGTCAGATACTCGATATCGTGTCCTACCTCATTGCCTATAAATAAGAGGCAAGCACACTTGGTTTGCATAGTTAATTTTAGTCTCTTACCCAAAATCTTGGCCTTTCTCCCTCTCAGAGTTAGAATTATTTTTGCGTGCTTGTAGTAGGAGTCATAAAGTGAACAGATCTTTATTCGAGCATTGTGTGCCTGAGCACACCTTGTGGACGGCAATAAAGCCAAACTTTGTGATAAACCTTGTAGCATTCAGAATAGATTAATTAATGTTATTTTTAGTTATTTAATGCTTTCCTTAGTTAATTAATGTTCTCTCTCTCTCTCTCTCTCTCTCTCTCTCCCTACAACTCTCCTAAGTAAGCACACTCAGTATGATCACTTCGAGCATGCCTGTAACACTTGGTAACCCAGTAACGATTAGCGCTTGGTAATCCCAGTAGTGTTGCATTGGTTCAAGATGTGTACGGCAAGTGAGAACGGATACCGGTGTCAGGATTAATTAAAGCTTAGTTAATCAGTAGTTAAATTAAATTAGTTACTTAGTTATCTCTCTCCTCCCTTATTAGCAGCAAGACATAAAAACATAAAAAGTATAAAAATCATATGCCTCAAGTTTACTTAACCATACAATCGTGACATATAAGTAAGCTTGGGAAGATAACTGATGAGTGGCAAGGTACCCCTACACTCAACCATACAAATACGAGTGTTTCATGCACAATCTGGTCGAACTCCATAGATAAACTAGTTGTGGTATCTAGACAGTTATTCTTAGGTCGTAGTTCACTGTCTTTCCATCTGGACTAGTGTTAACTTGTCACGTATGGTTTAGTCCAGAGTGAAGTGTAGGATGTGTTTCTATGCTAATGCTATTCCTGAAGATAATGGAAAATAATATTAACTAAGCTAAGAGAGAGAGGGTGAGAGGGAATCTAAGCTAGCCTAAGTATGATGAGTATCCGTTCCTCAATCATCCGTACACATCTTGGACCTCGTGCATGACTACCACTGGGATTACCAAGCATAGATCCTAGGTACGCTATTGGGTTACCAAGTAGTCACACTTAAATGCTCGTGATCAAGTCGTACTCATTCCACGTTTAACAGGAGTTTAGGGTGAGAAGATATTAACTAAGAAAGTAGTAAATGACAATTAAATAAATAATTAAGCTACGTGAATGCTACAATGATGAAGTAATCTTGATCTTTATTTCTGGTCATGTGTGTGTCCAAGTACATCACACTTGAATAAGGATGCCGTACAATTACAATCACCACACTGCGGCCATACACTGGGAGAGAAGGATTAAGAGATGTAAAAAGAAAATTTTATCTAAGAACTTCTAACTACTAACTTAAAAGCTTCCTATCAGATTTGTCTACCTCTTATTTATAGATGAGGAGACAGGTTGCGATATCGTGTATGCGATATCACATACGCAATATCGCGGTCAACTAAAATGGTGATTCATCATACCCCCATGACTGAATGAATACTCGTCCTCGAGTTACAGTGAGAAAAAGCTCCATTGATTACATAGTGGATAGGTATGGGATTATTGAATGGTGAGAATGGGTTCATGCCACAGTGTGGAATCAAAACAAAATTGAGACACAACACAAAGAATGCGAAAGAAAATCCTATCGCTGCAAAATTGATGGAACTCATGTAGTTCTTGGTGGCGGTGGCTCCTCCATGGGTGCTTTTCCCTTATCTTGTGGTATTGAAGTATGGCCTGGAGTTTCTCCTCTTCGGTCCAGGGATCTTGTGCCGTCGATGCTAATGTTTCAACATTTGATGGAGTCGGCACCTCCCATGGGTAGGGTAGTTACGGAAACATTTGATTTGCCTTGACATACCAAGTCGTAAACACCCGTCGTTCCTCCTCATAGGCTCTGGCTTTGTCTCTATATTCTTGAAAATGTGCAGGCCATCGAGCCAAGTTTGTTGCGACACCCTTTTATCCCTGGTAGCTTGCTTTAACCACCTCAAGTTTAGAATTTGCAATCTCCAGTTTTTGCAATATCTTTTTGCGTTCTACAAATTCTGTTTCATATTTGATATAGGTGGTAGCTACCTGTTGTTTAAGCTCTATTCTTGGGCACCCTACTATTAACATGGCAAGGTTGGCATACCGCAAGTTTGCCAACTCCATGTATTCTGTAAGATTCTGGATCTGCAGGTCCCGGTTCTTAACTTTCGCCTGGTGGGTGTTGGCACATTTGGCCATTTCATGGAGCAGGCAGGATTAAATTGGTTAAGAGTTTTTGGAGAAGTGGCTAAATTTTCAGCTTGAAAGGAAAAGAATAAGCTAACAATAACATTCTTTTTATTTAAGAAAAAATATATATAGGAGCACCATTCCTATAGTAAGCTTATGAATCTCTGCAGCAACACAAATTTAGCAGTCTAGTGGTGCAGGGTAAAATTATTTCTGCACTGATTAAATAGGAACATTGCAATTCATATTGTTGAATGGTTGAATGCGGTCAATGTTAATTTTTCCTTCAAACATTTTTGATGGGAACCGGTCAAAATCCTGGGACAACAAGCTTGCACAGGAGAACATGTTTTTTTTTCATAGCAAGATTACGGGTTCAATTCCAGAGTCTTTGTCCAACCTTACTTTTCTTCGGATTTTAAATTTATCATTCAACAACTTTGAAGGCAACGTCAACTCTTTTGAAGACTTTCTCGGAAGATTGAAAAACTAATCATTCGTGCACCAATCCTGCGTGACTGCAAGCAAACAAAACATGAACAAAAATAATCTGATTGGGTTGAATCTCTGATTTTTTGAAGCGCCCAAAAACAAAAAAATTGTAGAGCTTCCAGTCCATTCCCAATCGCGGCATTTCAGAAAAATCATGTTTTTACTAGGGCAGTAGGCGTGCAAAATCGCCAACCGCGCGGTGCTTATCACGGCACAGACGGGCACTGGGAAAACCGCCATCGCCATGGGCATGGCCAAGTCCCTGAGCGACAAAACCCCTTTGCCATGGACGCGGTAGGAAGAGACAAGAAAAATCGAAACCCTTACCCACACACAGCAACAGAATCGCGTTTCGTTGAAACCCTGGTCTCATTATCAGAGTTACTTGATAATATTAGGACATCTTCATCAAATTAAACTACCCTCTTCTCCAGCACTGCCGCTGCATCAACGAGCTGTTGTTTTGCACGGTAGTCCACGTCGGTAGTTGAGGAGTGATTGCATCATCAAACCCTACTAGCCTCTGCACTGTTTTACGAATTTCATCGACAACACATGGGAATACACTTTGGTTGCTGCGTTAACTGCTTCCAGAGAAAACTTCGTAATGGTGAACCTGTAATCCAAAATTTCCCAAAACAGCAGCAGTGCCCGATGCTGACGCATTCGTTATCGCCATACCAATCCACTGAATGCGGTAATAGAGACACGAAGGTACACTAAGATAGGTGTACAACCAAATCAGCAGAGCAGGAGATATTTTAACTGATGCTGGAGTTGCAGTTTTATCCATCGCTGAAGACTTACCATTAATTTAATTATTCCAAGTGCCCAGCTGAAGACTTACCATTAATTTAATTATTCCAAGTGAATGAAGATCTTATAATATTGAGGTCTTGAATTTATTTTTCAAACATTATTGTATAAGTTATTACCCATAAAATATTTGTAATATTTACAAATATCAATGTTAGCATAAATTCCTCCTAAGTTTATGTATAACTTCCTAACTACATAACTTCCCAACTAAATTGGTGAGAAATATCTCCTAACTAGTTGGGTAAGTTGTAACTTCCTTACTTGGGAGAGAAGTTAGCTAAGATATTTTAAAGTATGTAACTACCTTTGAACCCTATAAAAAGGCTTCAGGGGTAAGAAGAAAATCACAAGGGGGGAACAATACAATACACTTTGGGGGATTACTAGCTCTCACTTGGAGACACACTTTGGGTCTTGGAAGGGCATTGTAAAGAAGAAATTGGAAAGATTGCTTATAAGATGACTGGCTAAAGAAAAGATTTCAGCCTCTTTGTCATAGTCCTGTGAGTTATG
>MNCI01014074.1:203615-261147 GCA_015680685.1 Gnetum montanum
CATTTTTCACAACCGCACACCGCAAAAGCACACACACATACTCACATTAACTACTGATTTTATTTGGAGGTATTTGGGCCTTGGTGTTGCTAGAGACCAGCAGGCACCTAAATCCTGTTCGAGGATACTCGTTGGCGGTCGCGTCCCAAATAGTCGCCAACAGTGGGCAAAGGCATATGTGTCCAATATGGCCTGCCAGTGAGCATTGATAGCATTGATGTGGGCCTTGGCCATATGGATCTCCTTCTTAATGATCTATTTGTACATCCCCACCTGGTCCCAAAAGTGCTCCCTTAGCTTTTCATGTCATTAAGCCTCATTTTGCCATGCGCTAATTTTGATAGCTGTCTTTTGGTGGATGACATGTACCTCCTCCATTGAGAGGGTTCGATTTTCGCTGGCTAAATAGCCCATGTCTTGGTTGACCCGGATGAATTGTTCTCGCAACTGATGAAAATGTTCTTCAAGAACATTCTTTTGCTTCTCCACAGAGGTCAACTGAAGATTGTCAACAACAAGCTACTTGTTTTCCTCTTATAAGGCCTTGAGTGCCTTGGTATGCGCATAAGTTTGCATCTGTGCTGTAGCGGCATCCCAAACAGCCTTCTCTTTTTCTTCTACCACCTTCTTATTCTCCATTAGCAATTTGTTTAGTTGATCAGTTTTGAAACTGTCTAGCTGGTCTATGAGAACAAATTGCAAATGGTCTCGCTATGCTACTTGTAGGGCCATGAGCTTTTCTTGCAATTTTTTCACCTCTGCTTCAACATGCTTGACCCTCACCTCTGTCAAGACTAGCTTCCCCTTGGTAGAAATGAGTTCTAATTAAATTGCTGTAACATCTTGAGGGATGTCAAACAGGGATATCATTACTTGTCCTGTTTGTAGGAATCGATCAAGTACATCCTCATGTTCTACAAGAGTCATTGAGGTTCTAGCCAAAGTTTGAGCATCTCGTGCTCTTGTGAGATCTGCTAGTGGCAGAGCAGGTACATTGAACGATTCTTTAATATGGTCTGCGATCACTTTTGCAGCTCCCGTTGCATCTGGTGTTGCATCACCACCATTGTGGCCCCTTCACCAGTTTCTAACTGCACTTGGAAAGATGTAGCATTTCCCAAGATTTGTTGTGACCAAGTACTTTCCCCTCCTCCTGTATGGATGGACACTTCACCCTTTGCAAGATCTAAAGAAATCGTGGGCTATATGGCATTGTTGATGACGTGGAAGATATTTGCATCATCACGACTTCCCCAACTGACTGTCTCAACAATGGCCTTGAGATGGCTCATCGATAGTCTATAGTCTTGCGATGGCAGTGGTTGATCTTGGCCCATCCTAGGCCCTGCTTCTTGTTGTTGGCTGGGCCCCGTACTTGGAAGTTGGTTGGGTCCTGCAAGTTGAGTTGCAGTTGGCCTTGTCGTCTATTCTTTTTCTTGTTTTCGTCCTAGCATTTCACTAGTGATTTTCCTTGTGGATGGTGGCTTTAACAATTTAGCATATGAAGCATTTTTGGCTTTTTAGAGGACATCATTAGTGTATCCTCTGATACCAGCACGTCGGCACAGCTTCTTGATAAGGCAAGGGAAGAGCAATGCCATCTTCCCTGTCTTTCGTTCTTCGAACTACCTCAGGATCTCTATAAAGTATAGATGAGGTAGGTTAACATTAACCTTTCCCATCAATATTGCACATCCCCTTGCCGCATATGTTGAAATCCTTTTTAAGCCCTTTGTGGGGGATAGGTGATACGTTCCAATTTTGAAATAGATCCTCTCTTCCATCGTCAACTCTCCAAATGTCTTTTCTTTGCCATATGCCCTTTTCAACCAAACTTGTTATGCATCAGGGTCTGAACGGGTAGATAACTGAGCAACCTTTGGCCCTATATTCGGAAGGTTTAATACTTCCAAAATGGCCTGAACAGAGAAATCAATTGTCACACCACAAATGTTAACTATGGTGCCTTGTTCTTTGTTGTGCCAAAATTGGTATATTTCCCCTAGGTACTAGGCACCACTTTAAGAGAGGATAGGCCATAAGGGAGACCCTTTGAGGTGATCCCTAATAGCCTTAGGAGCAAACTATGCGAATGGTTCAAAATTTAATTCCACAATCACTGTAGTGAATGTGGACCTTTCATGGATATCCTGAACACACTCCTGGGGCAATGTGAGATGTTGTCCCTGTTCAAGCATTGTAGCAGCTCCTCCTTGTTCCTGCCCTGATTGTACAGTAGCAGGGTCTTCTTGGTGAATGCTAAATAATTGTTTCTCCTGCTCTGCATGTTGTCCGGCAAGGACTTGTCCTTCACCTCTCCTAGGTTGTTTGCTTCCACCTTGGGCAGGACCTTCCTGTTGTCTGCGTTTTGGGGCCATCTGCAATCACACAGGGCCAATCATGAGTAAGGTTGCTTACAAAGTTAGGTTATACCTTACTGCTTGCCTTATTTAATTTATTTTATCTCTATGTGATGTTTCCCGAAAGATTATAATAGTGAGTCCTTTTTACTTAGGTGGTTTCCAAATTTAGTTTCCTGGTGTACCTAAAGGGATGAGATTATTTTTGGCACAATTATCCTTAATGTTATAACTAATTACTCTTGATAATGTCCTTCAGGTGATGATAAATTTCAAAAAATTTATGCACTCTTTGGCATGTGTCCCTTCCCCATGACTAAGCTGAACACTCTAGGTTCAAGTAGGTTCAGATGGAATGAAAATCGAAGTACCAGCAAGCGAGATATAGGTATAAAAGTAAGGGTCTCGCAATCGTAAGTTGTAGAGAAAAATTTAAAAAACTCCCCCATGTGAATAGTGGAAAATGATGGTAAGTGGTGCAGGGGGGGGGGGGGGGGGGGGGGGATCACATATTTATAAGGTTTATGTGACGCGATCTCGCATACGTGATATCGTGTACGTGATATCACGGCCTATCGATGTTTAGGCCTGAGGGAAAATACTAAATTTTGAAGGTTTTTCTGAAATTAACAATGTAAATTAAGGACATGTGGGCACATTCTAAAGGGTTCTAGGATAATTTAGATAGTTTTGAAGGCACGAATGATTATATGTGGGTGGAATTGATCAATTAAAGCCTTGGATGGTAAGTGAGAGAAAAAGGCCACGTGATGGTTCATAGGAACGTTCGAATTCGGAGGGATAGAAATAAAGGAAAGAATATTGTGGAAAATACACTGAGGGTAATAAATGGTGTGTGAGAGCCATGTTATTAGTGAAAATTACAAAAAATTGCACAAGTGGGTCCTCCCCAAAGCAGGTTCCATCCTCTAATGCCCTTGTGTAACCATACTTAAAAGTGTTCGTGTGCACTCAAAGGGTTAAATGTAATCTACACTGGTTCCACAAAACTCAGATATGTAAGTATCACTAGAATGAGGTAAGAATTCTACTCTATAGGAGACACAAGCAACAATTACATCAACAACGAGAGGAGACAGACGATAGAAGGGATTGTAGAGATGGGGGCATGAGGTAATTGACCCAGGGCATAGTGAAACCTGCGTGTCAAGCATGATTACTGTGTCATTAACTCATCGTTCTAAGATCAGGACCAAGTCCATTTCTCTAATCAATGACACCCCATTGTTTCATTCCACGATGAGTGACTATGAGAGTACTAGAACAACAAGATGTACGATCACTTGGCATTTTGTTTAAGGGAGGAGTGATTTTTGCTTTGCGGCACTTTCTCTTTTTTTCTTTTTTGAATGAATGAATCCAGAGAAGCCGCCAACCTTCAGGCATGGGTGCATGTCTTTCCAGTGGGACCCCCTAGAACAACATTGGATTTTTGAGTGCCTTTTGATTACTCTTACTCCCATTTTGCATTAGATCTACAAGGATCTTAGTACAACCACGTTGCTTGATAACTCCCATAGATGTCACCAAAGAAAATCTGCAAGTCCCCTTGATGTCACACCCTAATCATTCCCTCTTGGTCCATCCTTCTTCATTCTGGGTACAATGAACACAAAGTTAATTTTAAGTTTTAAGAATGTCAAGAATATCACTGTACCCTCGAACATAACCTCTTATTTGTAGAGTGGATGAGTGGGTGTAATGGGCTCACTGTCCAAATAATTGATCACTCAAGACTCGATAACATAGAACACACCTTAACCAATGAGCCACATGAGTGTTTTATTCGTAGATGAGATTACTTATAAAAAGATAAAAAGATAAAAAGACAAAAAGGTAGAATAAGAAATTGAAAAATGAAAAATTGGAAAATAAAAAGTTGTAAAATTAAAAAAAATGAAAAATGTTTATTAATCTTGCATGTTATTAAAATGGAGGATGTCCCCCATAACTAAATGGTTGAGGATGGCAAGGATTAATAAATGAAAGATGAGGATCCTTGCATGTTGCAAGTATTGAGACTTGGTCATACTTATCCCATTGGGATTCACACACCTGATTATAGTAAGCATAGTGGGGCAATTTATAAGATGTAGTTTCTAGATAATGAGTTGACCCACTATGATAATTGAGATCGTAAGATGGTATGCAAGGATCAGGATGTTATCCTCCATGGCTGTGTTCATTGGGTTGTATGGTTGTTGGAGTGTTAATTGGTAACCCTAATGGAGTGACATGAGGTGTTGGGTTCAAAGAGAAGGGTGCACCATAATGTTGGATTTGTGTTGAGTTGGAGAATGTAGTGGCCTTGGAACTATGTTGTCCCTTCCTACAATCATGTCTAAAGAAGGGATGCCTTTGATGTTGCTGAGGTCTCTCACTGTTGTTGGCAATAGTAGCACAAATAATGTTCATGGGTTGTTACTGTGGTGCAGACACTTTAGGAATAGTTGGTGGCAATGTAGAAGGAGGGAAAGAATGAGAATGTTGAAATTAGGAGAAGTGTATGGTACACAAGGCAGTGGTTGTGTTGAGGCATGGGCTGATAGTACTGAGGAGAATAATAATGCGGTCAGATAGAGTATGTTGACCCAGTTGGGAAAACAGGATGTTGGACTAGATAAGCATTTGGATTCGGATGGTATGAAGGGTGTCTCCAGTTTAGGGATGGTTTCCCCCATGACTAGGATTGTTGCCACTGTGATTGAACACAGTATCTCTATACAAACTTTGGGTGTAACGTGTTTCCCCAATGCTCATATAAATGTAACAGGATTGGGCACTGGCCCTTGGGGTGATCGTACAGGAAAATGTTGCATTCATACGTATGATTGGCAGTTGAGCTCTTATTTTCTTCATCCCTTCTTTCCGATTGTCTAATGATATTTTTTCCTTCTTCTTAGATTGTCAAAAATCTATCTCCAATAATATCGATATATTCTCCACACTTTTTATGCGTCCATTCCAACATCTTATTGATCTTTGCCTTGACTTCCTCTAATGATTGTTGTACTAGCAAAGATGGTTCTTTCCCCTTGTGATAGGTTGATTTCTCCTTTTTATGATCATGGACCTTTGTTAAGTTGGGATTTTGGTCCCGTTGATGTTTTTCAACACTCTCCCATCTAGCCATTTCTCCTTCCTCTTTTGCTACCCTCTTAATAAGCTCTTGGAATTGATGGGTTCATAGTTTGTATAGTTGACCTTGGGCATACATCCCTAGGGTCTCTCTTGTTTCATCACGTAGCCCATCAATGATATGGTACATTAGCCTTTCCTCGGAGAACTCATGGCCTGGATAGTTGTTTAATAGTGCATAATATCTTTCTAAGGCCATGTCCAAGGGTTCATGTTGTGCTTGTTTCCATTCCTGGATCTATTTCCTCAAGGCCGACACTCTTAAGTAGGTTTGATATCTTTCGTTAAAGAGTTCTACTATTGCTGGCCAATGTTGTATTGAATTTGGTTTTAACGATCTATACCATACTTTTGCATGGCCAACGAGTGTCATAGGAAAGAGCTTAATTTTTTGCCAACCATTATCAATGTTGTTCCATGTACAGGCATTGTAGAAGGCTTGCAAATGTTGTTGTGGATCTAAGTCATAGCCTCCTGGAAAATTGGGAAAGTTATTTAAATTGAGCTTGGGTAGGTGGCTCTCTTTACGATGTCTATAGGAGATTTGAACAGCCTCTTGTATTTGCGTTAGGCTTGTAGTGGCTAGTAGGGGTTCATCGTCATTGAGTAAGTTATGCTTTCATGCGTTGGGACGATGTTGCCTTCGTTTATGTTTATAAGAAACCCCCACTTCAAGTTGCATACTCCAATCTTCATTGTCATATAATTTGTTGGTTCTCCGATGAACTGCCTCACTAGACATGGCATTATCATAGTCTTGTAGGAGAGGCATGGTTGTGCAATTGTGTGTGAATTTATATGTGAATTTTTGTAATCATTTCTTCTTCCTAAGAGATATATCATTAATTCCTATACAGCGACCTTGTATGATATAACTAATCTAGATAACTAGCACCATCCCCGGCAACGACACCAATGATGAGTGGCGAGGTACCCCTACACTCAACCATACGAATACAAGCGTTTCACACACGATTTGGTTGAACTTCGCAGATAGACTACTTGTGGTATCTAGACAGTTATTCTTAGGTCGTAGTTCGCTGTCTTCCCATCTTGACTAGTGTTAACTTGTCATGTATGGTTTAGTCCAGAGTGAGGTGTATGATGTGATCCTATGTTAATGCTACTCCTGAAGATAATGGAAAATAATATTAACTAAGCTAAGAGAGAGAGGGTGAGAGGGAATCTAAGCTAGCCTAAGTGTGATGAGTATTCGTTCCTCAATCATCCATACACATCTTGGACCTCATGCACAACTACCACTAGGATTACCAAGCGCAGATCCTAGGTACGCTATTGGGTTATCAAGTAGTCACACTTAAATGCTCGTGATCAAGTCGTACTCATTCCGCGTTTAATAGGAGTTTAGGGTGAGAAGATATTAACTAAGAATGTAGAAAATGAAAATTAAATAAATAATTAAGCTAAGTGAATGTTGCAATGATGAAGTAATCTTGATCTTTATTTCTAATCATGTGCGTGTCCAAGTACGTCACACTTGAATAAGAATGTTGTACAATTACAATCATCACACTGCGGGCATACACTGGGAGAGAAGGGTTAAGAGATGTAAAAAGAAACTTTTATCTAAGAACTTCTAACTGCTAACTTAAAAACTTCTTATCGGATCTGTCTACCTTTTATTTATAGATGAGGAGACAGGCTACGATATCGCGTACGCAATATCACATATGCAATATCACGGTCAACTAAAATGATGACTCATCAACAACGATTAACCAACCCGTCCTTGTTCCATCAAGGCACATAAGCACTTAGTCCTTAGAGTTCGATTGGATCGTGTGTGTATGCTCGTATTCATATGGTTGAGCGTAGGGATACCTCACCGCTCATCATTGGCACCATTACCAGGAACTTTATTGTTTGTGTGCTAATCAGAACATAGGAAATCTTAAAGAAAAATAATAATATAAAATACATTGCACACTGAATAGATAATCATGTCTCCTTCTTCGTATGAAAGTGTTTCACCGCCTAGGTCTGATACAGGGAATAATTGAAGGCATAGTACACATGATAATTCACTAGTCCCTCAATAGTTTCATGTGGTATATGTTCATCTCGATGAATATGTACTGAACTTTACCTTTATTCTCCACCAAGATGAACAACTACGTTGGTGATACGTAGAAGGTAACATAGTGTTACCTCCTGATCGCTTTGTTCTGAGCATGCTCCTTCGTGACCTCACACGAATTGGCATGCAACACTTATAGGTAGAGTACGTTGTGCATGATCATGACTCGAGAGAGTATCGACCCATGGAGGCACAACGTCAAAGGGATTTTCAATAGGAGAGACACCATAAATCCATGAAGGGAAAGTTGTCGCAAAATGTCCCACATGTCCTAAGTGAAAATGAGGGTGGTGAACCTGCCTTAGGCAGTCGCCCACACAATGATGTTCCTCCCATTGACTTTGGTCAAGGATTTTGTATCAGAATCTTTACTCAACTATCCATAATCCAAATTTTGGTATTGACAGACACAAAGGGTCTGAAAAAGGAATGTGAACACATAATAAAGATGGACATTTCGATCGTAACCGTGATCAAGGCTGCAACCATTGAAGAGAAGGAAGCAGGCACTAACATGGTGATGGTCCTTCTTCTTCTTCACCTTCATCATCTCCTTCATCCTCTGCTTCAGGATCTAGATGCAATCACAAAGAAAAAGACCATGAGGATAAGGGTAAGCGAAACAAGAGTCATAGACGAAATAGTCAAGAAAGGGGATGAGGACACTCTAGAAAAACACACCATGAAAGAAGGAAGAGTAGGGAACAACATAGGCATCATAGATGCCACAAACGAGGCAATCATGATGAACCCCTACTCACTACTCGAGGTATGTTAGACATAATTGAGGCCGTTAGGATCCCAACAAGGCACCAAAAGGATAGTAGGATCAAGAGATTAGACATGATCAATATCCCATGATTTGAAGGGGGATACAACGCTGATCCTCAAAATCATCTACAAGAATTTCATGATGCATGTGCCTTACAAAACATAGAAAGCGAATGGCAAAAGCTTAAGTTGTTCCCACGGATGCTAATCAAAGAAGTGGAAAGCTAGTACCAATCCTTAGAACTGAAATTCATTCATAAGTGGAGTACCATGTTAGAATTGTTCAACGATAAGTACCAAACATACTCTTGAGTGTCCAACCTATGAAAGCAAACCCAAGACTAGAAACAAGGAGGACATGAACCCTTGAATGTTGCCATGGGCCGATATTATGCACCGTTACATCATTGTCCTAGCCATGGTTATTCGTAGAGGGATCAACTATGCCATCCCGCAGATGGGCTTAGGCATGAAACGTGAAGAACCCTTGAGATGTATGCCCAAGGAAGACTATCTGAGCTTAGGATCCATCAAGTTCAAAGATTATTAAAGTAAGTTGCTAAAGAAGAAGGTGAGCTAAGGAAAAGAGAGTGTGTGGATGAATATAATAGAGATCCTTTTCTCTGAAAGAACGGAGTAAGATTTTNCGAATATAATAGAGATCCTTTTCTCTGAAAGAACGGAGTAAGATTTTGTGAGGATGAAGAAGAGTCACCACTCAAAGAGATGGTAAATAGGAAAACCTTGGCTATCCAAAAAATTGCATCGAAAGTATCGGCAAAGGTAGACCAAATGTGGGCCTCCCTAGATAATAGATTTCAAACCGTTCTCAAAGTACTAGAAGAGTTTAGAGAGCAAGGTAGTGAGAGAAGAAAAATATGCACATAACAAATGTAAGGGCAAAGTTTCCATCATTGAAGAGGTTTTGGATTCGGATACAGACAATGATAGTGGATGCAAGATATACCAATATGACCATCCTAAGGGATGTTGCCCTATAATCTCACATTTGCAAGAGTCTAGGATGTATGCACTCAACCCACAATTAAACAAAAGGCAAACACCCTGAAGGTTACTTTATCCTCAAGGTAACCTAAGGTAGTTCCACCAACCCTTAACATATTATCCAAGTGGAACTCCACTACAACCAATCGAACAGTATCAACAGTGGTAATACCCACAATCATGGGGAATGCCACGACCATGGCAATAGTATCCTTATCGGCAACTTAACTTGTATTGATATTACGTGCAATAGCCAATCTCTCCACATGACTCTATTGGTCACATCACTCAACCTCACTACTAAGCTCGTGAGTATTATAGGACTCCTTCTCCTAGGGGTGATGTTTCACAAACATACCATCCTTCTTATTCGGCTACACCTCTTCCACCCTTAACTTCATTACCACCTACTCCAGCTATGCAGGGTGAAATTCCTACCCAGCTATAGCAACGTAATGCCATAAGGGCCGTTAACCCATTACCTACTATTGGTTCTAAAAACTGCATGAAGAAAAGACCTTTTTTTAGAATCAACAGTTCAACTAAGTCCTTGCAACCATAAGAGACTGATTCTTCAACCACCTCACTATCACTCGAAGCTTCGGAGCTCTCTTCAACCCAAAAACCGTGCTCAATGCATACAGTTATGTTAACTCATGTCATTACCAATTGGATAAAAGTTGGCCATCTTCCTAGGAAATTCTCTAATCTGATGATTCCTTTGATATATCTACAAATCATTGGAAATGAACCATGCAAGGTTCTTTTGGATTCAGGTTCTGATGTCAACTTGATTTCTCAAGAAATGTACAAAGCCTATAACCTACCTCTGCTCAAAAAGAGTAACATTCATTTAGAGTTGGTTAACTAGTCCATCACTATCCCATTAGGGCTAGTGGAGGACATTGTCACAACTATTTGTGGGTGGTTGTATCCAACTGACTTCTTAGTGATTCAAGTGAACAACGATAAGGGGGACTTCCCAATCATAATGGGAAGAGCATGGCTAAGCACAATTGACATGTGCCTAGGAATCCATAATCTTTCCATAGAAATATCAAAGGAAAATACATTCAAAAAGATCGAGAAGAAGAAAGTCCCATGCATCACATATAGTGACTTAAGGTGTAATTATGTGTAGAAGTCATAGTTTGTGCAAAGTTTGACATTGCTTGCATGCAATGAGTGTGCATAAGTAACTGATATACAAAGATGCCTGTATGCAGCAGCCACAAGATAGGTAGGCACCTAGTGGTTGATAGCTGATCAAGAGAATAGTTCAACTATATGCATGAAACCAATTGAGGGTTTGACTTGCACTTACATCAACAACATAGACACATTAGAGTAAGTCCATCGCCAACTTCCAAGTCTTAACATTGAAAATATCAACTGGGGGAAGTTGGAAATTTGAGATAAGTTTAAGCAAGAGCCCTTTGAGCTAAAACCATTATGCACCGGTATGGAATACATGTTTCTTAAAAATGGAAAATCGGTAATTATTAAAACTAAGGTTGCTTCACCACAAAAAGAGAGACTACTAAAGGTAATAAACAAATGGTCGAAAGCCTTCGCTTGGTCATATACCAAATTAACTAGAATAGATCCTAGGATATGCCAACATAGAACTTACATCGACCCCTCCATGAAGCCTCGAAGAAAACCATAGAGGTGATTGAACCCAAAGTTGAAGCAAGTAGTCAAGGGAGAAATTGAATAGCTTCTAAAAGCTGGGTTCATGTATCCCATTGCTAATAGTGAATGCCCCTTAGTTATAGTACCCAAAAGGGAGATAAATGGAGGCTGTGCATAGATCTTAGGCTACTAAATATGGCAACATTCAAAGATCACTTTTTGTTGCCATTCGTAGACCAAGTCTTAGACACCATTGCAGGGCATCGCTACTATAGTTTTTTGGATGGGTTTTGTGGGTACAACCAAATACAAATAGCCCTAGAACACCAAGCTAAGACTATGTTCACTAGTCCTTGGGGAACATTTGCATACAAACAGATGCCATTTGGCTTGTGTAATACCCCTGCAACATTTCAATGATTAGTTCTAAGCATATTCCAACAGTAGATAGGAAACAGTGTGGAGGTCTTCATGGATGACTTCTCCACCTACAGAGCAAACTTTGATTAAGCATTGGACTAGTTAGAGCAAGTATTAAAATGATGTGTAGAAACCAATTTAAGGCTCAACTAGCAGAAAAGCCATTTTATGGTCCAAGAAGGTGTAGTACTAGAAAATAAAATCTCGCAAATAGGGATAGAGGTAGACCCTAAAAAGATCAAAGTCATCCAAGGAATTACCTGTCAACCAGAAACTATAAAAGATATCTGGTCATTCATTAGACACATTGGCTACTACAGAAGGTTTATTGAGAACTTTTCAAAGGTTGCAAAATCATAGGTTGAATTAATGAAAAAGGACGTACCTTTCAAATGGACTAGGGAATGTGAACTTGCTTTCCAAACTTTAAAATAGAAGCTCATAGAAACTGCCATTCTCCAAGCTCCTGACTAGTCCAGACCATTCCACATAATGACTGATGCATCCAACTATGCTTTAGGAGCCATACTTACACAGTTAGATGATAAAAAATGTCCTTATTACATCCACTGTGCAAGTAGACGTATCGCTAGTGCACAACTTAACTACACTACAACAGAAAAAGAATTAATGGTTGTAGTGTTTGCACTAGAAAAATTTAGGTACTATGTCTTGGGCTATAAGGTATTTGTACACATGGATCATAGTGCAATAAAGTTCCTAATGAATAAACCAGTGGTGTGCCCTTGCATCATACGATGGCTTATAATCTTACAAGAGTTCAAGCTTACGATGATCGATCATAAAGGCACCGAGAACATAGTTGCTAATCATTTATCTCGGTTGTGATGGGACAACAAAGAGGATGAGTATCCAATTTTTGATTATTTCCTAGATGAACTCCTCTTTGCAGCTGTAGTGAATGATCAATTAACCTTGGAGACAAATTAGTATAGTAGCATTCTCACCTATCTCCTTACATAACAAACACCACAAGGGTATGATGCTAAGAAGAAATAACAGTTTCTTCACTGAGCCAAGTACTTTATGGAAATCAATGGGAAACTTTACAAAGTATGTCCTGATGGCTTGGTCTGATGGTGTGTTCTTGATGAAGATCAGCTACGAGTTCTCCAAGATGCTCATGAGGGTCCTTGTGGGGGTCATTATGCTGGGAGACGAACAATCATTAAGATCCTGCTTGTAGGATATTATTGGCCTACATTGTTTTGGGACATCCATTGTTTCATCCAATCTTGTGAGTGCTGTCAACGTGATGGGGGAATGATTGCTAGAATGGAGGGTCCACAACAATGGATCCAACCTTTAGAATCCTTCGACCTTTGGAGAATTGATTTTATGGGGCCGATTACACCAATGTCCGATGGAAAAGCTTATATTATTATTGCTGTTGATTACCTTACAAAATGGGCAGAAGTAGATGCTATTAAGAATTATACATCATCCACAACTACACGATTTGTTCAACAACAAATTATAAATAGGTTTGGTGTGCCTCGTGCACTTATTTTAGACAATGGTACACACTTCATAGGTGCAACTTTCTGAAAATTGATGCAATGCTTAGGGGTTGAGCACAAACTAACTGCCCCATACCACCCCCAAGTGAACGGTCAAGTTGAAGTCACCAACAGGGAGATTACAAAGATATTGACAAGAACCATTAGCAAGTTTAGGCAAGACTAGAGCACTAAACTGAATGATGATCTTTGAGCATACCGCTCCATAGGGAAACTCCCTATAGGCTACTCTCCCTATGAGTTAATGTATGATAAATTACCAATGCTTTCCATTCAAACTAAGCTCTGTACAATATCCACGGCATGTGACCTAAACCTTGACCTCAATCTAGCACAAAAGGAACAGTTGATGATCCTTAGCCTGTTAGATGAAAACTGATTGGCTACCCTATCATCTAACAAATTGCACAAGGCCTTCAATAAACAACGTCATGACCTAAGGATTAGAAAAGTTAAATATCAACTAGGAGATAAGGTTCTCTACTAGAATCCCACACATGTGCCACAACATACCTAATTTCAAATGTTGTGGGAAGGACCTTATGTCATTCATGCAACTTTTCCTTCAGGGGCCATGATAATATACAAATTTGAGAGCCCAAATGAGAAAATTTTGGTTAATGTCCAATAAACCAAACCTTTCCATGAGCTTATATTAGCCAGTACTCATACTACCTCTATTGGTGAACAACCTTGCTCGCTATTTTGGATCTCCTCCTTCCAACTTAGTCTTGGGGGAGATGGTCACCAATGCTAACTATTCTAAGCTTTCAGCTCTTTTTATAATTTTTTTTACACATTTCTTTAATCTTTCTTATTTTTTTTACACCATTGTTCACATTTTTACTATTTTTTTGTTTGGTTGTTTTACTTTCATTTGTCATACAATAAGTGCTCCTGATGGTGGATTGAATTATATACTATTGATTGCTAATGTTTGGTTTTTACCTCTGAATTATGATGCTGATATTATGATATGGTTCTTTTGATAAAATAGGCAATGCATCATGTTGCCCATTTACCCGTTCCACTCTATGATCTCCCTTGGTTTTAGAACTATATTGTCCCTTGTTTTCTAACTAAACTTATTAATGAACTAGTGGCTTGGTATTCTTCACACTGAGGAAGGACTTAATGGATGAAAAGGGTGGGACTTCAAGGGAATTTGATGCACGTGTGTTGGCCATTCTCTTGGGTGCTTGGATGCTTTTTCTTGGATTTTCCACCATTTTGCCATTGATTAAATATCAGGAAGTTGGGTGAATAAAAATAAGTCTTTGCATGGTGCAGTTCTCACACAAAAAAAAAGAAAAGAAGAAGTGGGAATTCAAAGAATACCCCTTAGACATAATAAAACAATATAGGCTACAAGAACTGGTTATGGAACTGGAAAGACATGTTACCCATGCCTGAAAGTTCCCTCTAACTAAGGCCCTTTCTCGCTTCCTGCTTCTCCATCTCACTCTCTTTGGGATGGTGGTCACTCTTTGCGGAGGCATTCTTATTCCTTCAAGGGGATGGACTGGCCAAGTGTATTGATGTGAGGTTACTAAATGTGGTTGGTTTGAGTTCGGATTTGGAATGAGTTCTACTCAGTTCCATTAACCATGACATACACAAGGGACTTACACAACCTTGCTCTTGGGATTCCATTCCATTTCTACTCTCCATATTTCTTTCCATATTCCACCTCATTACCAATTTTATGATTAGTCTATATCTTAGTTGATGCATTGTTTTTCCTTGGTAAATTCTTGTGGGTAATTTTTTAACTCTTGCTTCCAAATGACATTCCTAGAGCCTACAGACTCTTTGTTTTGTGGGTTTGTTAGGGCATAAGGGGCATGAACTTGCTTTGGGGAGGACCCATTGACATTACTTTTTGGTGCAATTGTTAAGTTCTTTCCCTTAAACATTATCTACAATCAACCATTTCTCATTTCATCCCCATCTTTGACATCCACTTTATTGGCATTATCGTTGTTATTTTTCCCATCTTTCTTGTTCCCTATATTTTTCCATCTTGTTGCTACCAGAGGTTTTCTCTTAGTCATGGGGGCCCTGAGACAAATTTTTCAATTTCTCCATTTTACTACTTGCCTAATTCCTACACCTTGGGTAGTTATTAGTAATAAATCTCTAACCCAGTTTCTACCATAACCACAACCTAGCTAATGTGCTTTATATCGAGGAAAGGTATCAACAACATTATGGTTTACTTATCCTTGCTCATTCATGACTATGTTGTATGTGCAAATGACGATTACATGGACAATGGATTGGGATAGGAGGGAGCACTAAGGATGGACTAGAGCTAGAGCATTTACACCGGGAACAAGTCTAATTGTGTGGTTATGGATAAACAACTTAATGAGCAATCTCAACATCGGTAGCAATGCGTCTCATTTTCCTTTTTCTCTTTCTCTCTCCCTTTCTCTTCAAGCTATCAAATGGAGGTCTAGATGTCACTCATGTACAATGTTCACCACCATGGGTATGAACACCAATGTTGTAATGTATTGTTGATCTGTTCACCAAGCACTTAGAGTTTGTTATCCTGTTTCACTGCCAGTTGTCATTCAGTTAATAATCCCATATCTTTCTAATATTTTGTAAGGAACTTGAGGATGATTTTTCATTTAGTCATTGGGGTATGATGAACCACGATATCGGGGCTGTGATATCAAATTCGCGATATCGAGTCCACGATATCAGAGGTGGCCATGCGATGTCGGATACCTGATATCGTGTCTTGCCTCATTGCCTATAAATAAGAGGCGGGCTCACTTGGTTTGCATAGTTAATTTTAGTCTCTTACCCAAACTCTTGCCTTTTCTCCCTCTCAAAGTTAGAATTATTTTTGTGTGCCTGATTAGGAGTCATAAAGTGAATGGATCTTTATTCGAGCATTGTATACCTGAGCACACCTTGTGCACGACAATAAAGACAAACTTTGTGATAAACCTTGCAGCATTCAGAATAGATTAATTAATGTTATTTTCAGTTATTTAATGCTTTTCTTAGTTAATTAATGTTCTCTCTCTCCCTCTCCCTCTCTCTCTCACCCTACAACTCTCCTAAGTAAGCACACTTAGTATAATCACTTTGAGCATGCGTGTAACACTTGGTAACCCAATAATGATTAGCACTTGGTAATCCTAGTAGTGTTGCAGTGGTTTAGGATGTGTACAACAAGTGAGAACAGATATTGCTGTTAGGATTAATTAAAGCTTAGTTAATCAGTAGTTAAATTAAATTAGATACTTAGTTATCTCTCTCCTCCCTTATTAGCAGTAGGACATAAAAACATAAAAAGTATAAAAATCATATGCCTCAAGTTTACTTAACCATACAATTGTGACATACAAGTAAGCTTGGGAAGACAACAATTAACCAACCCATCCTTGTTCCATCAAGGCGCATAAGCATTTAGTCCTTAGAGTTCAACCGGATCGTGCATGTATGCGTGTATTCGTATGGTTGAGTGCAGGGATACCTCATTGCTCATCAATGATGATGATTAAAAACATTGATGTTAAGGACCTTAAAAACCATTGTTGAATTAAGAAATTCTACCAACAAAAGTAAGTTTAACAAATAATGAGCATGGACAGTGTTCAAAGTTGGATCTTTCCAAACCAAATTTAAATGATTTAAAAAACTTAAGGAACAAGATAAATAATCCAAAATTTACACAAAAACATACCTTTTAGAAATTTGTTGAGTAATAGATTTATATAAATCTTCACATAATTTGTAGAAAGGCAAAGAAGCAATGGTTCTACTTAAAGGATCACCTATTGAATCTAGCAACATTACATGTAATATCAATGATGATTTTTTTCTAGTAATGTTGTACCCTCTAGCATGTTGTTGTTGAAGAGATATATCTCATTATGTTAGAGTGTGAGCTATACATCTTTTTTGTTCTGTTCAATGTTTATGCTAGTATGTTTGTTTTTGAGATAGTATTTATCAATGATGGTGTAATGCTATTTCATGTGCGTTTGGATTATGAAGGCTTGGTTCCTTAGGATGTTTTATAAAATAGTGTTCCTCATATGCTTGTGTGTTCACCTATAATTTTTCTACATGTTCTACAAGTTGTGGAAGGTATGACATATTGATTTGTATTAAGGAGGAGATTATTAAAGATATAAAGATAAATTTGTAGTTAAATTGAGTTGGAATTCACTTTTTTTATTTTATAGTTATGATGCAGGAACACCTCTTCTAATTTCCTTGTTCTACCCCTACATGTATTTTTTGTAGGTTTTGAGATTTGTTGAGATGTTTTGAAGGTTAAGGAAACATATTGTCTAGGAGTTGAGATTTTACATGAGACATTTGGGATATGTAGGAGACATCTATGCTAAGAGCTAAATCTCGTTGGACAAGGGATGTCTCAATAGGAGACTTCTCCCAAATAGAAAAGACATCTCAAGGGAAGACATCTTTGTTAGAAGAAGATGTCTCACCCATGTAGGAGGTGTCTTCCACACTCAAGAGATGTCTCTTTTGTAAGTTGGATTTTCACAGGAGACGATTTAAGAAGGCCATTGATGACATGTATGATTGAGAAAACTTCTTGAATTATTGTTCCAATTTGGAAAATAGCTAGGAGAACCTAGAAAAAGATGGAAACAACATGGAAACTTCAAGTTGAGCTTGAGGAAGGTTTCCTAGGATTTTTGTCTTGTTATTCTAACAAAAATGGTTTGTGTTTGATGCTTATATCATATGTAGAGAGATTGAAAGATGAGATTTCATGTAAGTTCATGTGTTAAGCATGGGAAAGAGTGTGAGAGAGCACATTAAATAAGTGCATAGGTGTTATAGCTCCAAGACCAATTATGTGTATGTTGGCCAATATGTTCTAGTCTTTCTTGTGAGTTGATATCTCAGTCTCAAGTGGTGGGAGAGATTCTTCATTGGTTGTATCTTGTATTGAGAATAATCATTGTGTGGTTGTAGAACTTTATTCTTTGTAGCATCATCTAAGTGTTTGAGAGTTTTTATATGTTTTGTGGATTTTTAAAGTGTGATGCAATCTTCTATGAATAAATTAAAAATAGTTAGTTTTCTCATCTTCTAATAAATTGATTGTATTTTCATAATATTTATATTTTGTGTTGGAAGGTGATTTAATATTGGAGTAAACCTACTCTAGCTATATATTGGTATTGGAACTTTGTGTTGATTATTGATTAGTTTTGGTTAAGGATTTTGTCAATGTTAGATTACGTCTAAGAAGAAGCAAATGCAAGATTTAAATAAAGATATGGAAAGCATGAAGTCTACCTTCTAGATGATGGTTGCTCAGTTGAATGAAGTTAGTGTAAAGCTAGATAAAAATACTAGTCCTAGACACATCTAGACATGTGGAGATGATCAACATGCATGTTTGCATGTTCAGATGAAGAAGTTTCATATCCTGGTGGAGATGAAGTGGATGATGAGTGATGAACCATGATTTGTCAGGCTTCAATATTGGACCCTTGATATCGGGTACACGATATCGTAGCCTCACTAGTGATATTGGATACATGATATCGTGGTTAATACACAATTGGGCACATGGGAGAGTCATAGGAAAAGTTAGTATTAGAGTAGGATCTTTTTATTAGTTTCAATTCCTCTCAACCCTTTCCTCAATGCATGCTCGCAGTGTGATGATTGTAATTGTATAGAATCTTTGTTTGAGTGTGACGTACTTGGACATGCACATGACCAGCAATAAAGATCAAGATTACTTCATCATTGTAGCATTCACTTAGTTTTAGTTTCTTACTATTATTGTTATTTATCACTTTCTTAATTACTATTTATCTACCCTCATTTCCTATTCCTGTTATTAAATATGGAATGCGTACGACTTAATCATGAGCATTTAAGTGTGACTACTTGGTATGCCAGTAGCATACCTAGGACATGTGCTTGGTAATCCCAGTAGTAGTACATGAGGTCTAAGATGTGTACAGATGATTAAGGATGGATACTCATTGAACTTAGGCTATCTTAGACTCTCTCCACCCATTCCCTCTTAGGTTAATCAAAGTTATTTTCCATTGCCTCTAGGAGTAGCACTAGTTAGGACCACATCATACACCTCACTCTGGACTAAACCATATGTGACAAAGCAAATACTAGTCCAGGTGGGAAGACAACAATTAATGTGTAACAATCTAAATACCACAACTAGTTTGTTTGCGAAGTTCGACCAGATTGTGCCAGAATGCTTTTATTCATATGGTTGAGTGTAGGGGTACCTCGCCACTCATCATTGGTGTCATTGCCAAGGATGGTGCTAGTTATCTAGATTAGTTATATCATACAAGATCATTGTAACAAAGTATTCATGATATATATTTTAGAAAATAAATTAATTTTAATTAAGTCACACACAAATTCATAATAATGTCTCTCTCAAAAGACTATGATAACACAACAACCAGTAAGGCAATTCATTGGAGAACCAACAAATTATACGATGATGAAGATGAAGTTTGGAGTACTCAATCTAATACAGGGGTCTCCTATGTACATAAACAAAGACAACATCATCCCAACTTACAAACTCATAATCTACCTACTGATGGTGAGCCCCTGCTAGCCACTAGGAGCCTAATGCATATACAAGAGGCTATTCAAATATCCCATAGGCATCATAAGGAAAGTTGTCTACCCAAGCTTGATTTAAACAACTTTTCCAAATTTTTAGGAGGCTATGATTTAGATCCGCAACATCATTTACAGGCCTTCCATGATGCTTGTTATGGAAAAATATTGATAATGGGTGGCAAAAACTTAAGCTCTTTCCTACAATAGTTGTTGGTCGAGAAAAAGTATGGTATAGGTCCTTAAGACTATAATCAATTCGACATTGGCTGATAATGGTAGAACTCTTCAACGAAAGATGTCAAACCTATGCCAGAGTGTTAACCTTGAGGAAAAAAATCCAAGAGTGGAAACAAGTGCAACATGAACCCTTGGACATGGCGTTAGAAAGATATTATGCATTGTTAAACAATTGCCTAGGCCATGGATTCTCTAAGGAAAGACTAATGTATCACATCATGGATGGGCTCCATAATGAAACAAGGGAGACCTTAGGGATGTATCCCTGAGGTCAACTATATGAGCTACGAACCCACCAACTCTAAGAGCTTATTAAGCAGGTAGCAAAAGAAGAAGGAGAGTTAGCTAGATGGGAGAATTTTGAAAGCTCTCAATGGGATCAAAATCTTGAATTAGCAAAGGTCCATGATCATGAAGAGGAGAAATCAACTCACCTCGAGGAGGTAGAATCATCTTTGCCAATACTACAATCACTAGATGAAATAGAGGCAAGGATTAATAAGATGATGGAATTGGTACATGAAAATGTGAAGAATATGCCAACACTATTATAGGTAGAACCATGATGAACCAAGAAGTAGGAAAAAACACCCTTAGATAATCAGAAATAAGGATTGAAGAGGATAAGAACTCAACTACTAATCATAAGTATCAATGTAACATTTGCATGTATGATCATCCCAAAGGTCAATGCCCAATCTTGTCATATTTACATGAGCATTGGGGAAGAATGTTACATCTAGAGTTCATACAAAAATACTGTGTTCAATCATAGTGGCAAAAATCCCAGTCGTGGGGGAGGCCACCCTCAAACTAGTCACACCCTTCATATAATCTAAACCTAAGCGCTTATCAGGTTCAACATATTGTTTCCCCAATTGAGTCAACATCTTCTATCTCATGACATTGTTATTATTCTCCTAAGTACTATCAGTCTGTGTCCTTTCCAACAAGATCACCACCTCATGTTCATTATACTTTTTCTTACTCTCAATATTCTCATCCTTCACCTCCTTCTACATCGCCACTAGTTGTTATAGAAGGTTTGCACCACAGCACCAACCCATGAATGTCACTTGAACTACTACTGTCAACAGCAGTGGAGGTCCTCCATAACACTAGAAGCATAGTTTTTAGACCATTGCATCCTCCCACTTAGCACAAGTTTAGCACTTTGGTGCATCCTTCTCCTCGAATCCAATGCCTTGTGTTACCTTATTAGGGCCACTGCTCAAAACTCCAACAACTATGGGGTCCAATGAATATAGCCATGTAGGGAGACATACTAATCCTTGCATACCATCTTACGGTCATGGGTGCCATAGTGGGTCAACTCCTTATCAATTAACCACATCTTATAACTTGTCCCACTATGTCAACATTAATCAAGTGTGTGATCGAGTTTGGGCACATTCCAACCACCACATCAAAAGACACCCAATGGGTTGGATATGACCGGGTCCCAATATTTCCAACATGCATGGATCCTAACCTTCCATTTATTAATTCTAGCTATGATCAAAAGTTTAGTTATGGGGGATATCCCCCATTCTAACAAATAGAATTAATAAATGTTTTTCCTTTTCTTTAATTTTATAATTTTTTTGTTTTCCTGTTTTTCATCTTTCAATTTATTGTTTTATCTTTTTATTGATTAGTTCATCTTTTTATTTATTTATTGTTTTCTCTTTTTATATTTTTATGGGTAATTTCATCTATGAATAAAACACTTATGTGACTCATTGGTTGAGGTGTTGTTCTATGCTATGAAGTCTCAGGTGACTAATTACTTGGACAACAAGCCCATCACATCCACCCACCCATTCTATTAATAAGAGGTTCTACTCTGGGTTCGATAATATTCTTCACGTCATTAAAACTTAAAGTAATTTTGTGCTCATTATGCCCAAAGCGAAAAATGATGGACTAAGAGGGAATGGTTAGGGTGTGACATCAAGGGGACTTGTGGATTCTCTTTGGTGACATATGTTAGAGTTATCATGCAACCTGGTTGTACTAAGATCCTTGTAGATCTAACAAAAAATGGGAGTAAGAGTAATAAAGGCACTCAATAAAGAAACCCAATGCTATTCTAGGGGGTTCCACTGGAAAGACATGCATCCATGCCTGAAGGTAGGCAGCTTCTCTAAATTATGCATCAAAAAATAAAAAAAAAAACAAAAATAGGAAGAGAGAGTGTGCCAAAGCGGCCAAATAAAAAAAACAAAAAGAGAGATCAAGATAAAAAGTGCCACAAAGAAATTCTAAATCACTCCTCCCTTGAATGAAATGCCAAGTGATCACACGCCTTGCTGTCATGATACTCCTATGATTGTTCATCATGGGATGAAACAATGCAATGTCATTGATCGAAGGAATGGACTTGATCTTGAGTTTGGAGCAACGGGCTAATAACACATTAATCATGCCCTACACTCAGGATTCATTGTGCCATGGGTTAGCTACCTCATGTCCTAATCTCTGCAATCCCTTCTACAATTCACCTCATCTCACTATTCATGTATTTGTGATTTGTGTCTTGGGTAGCATTGAATTCGTATCACATCACAGTGGTATCTATATGTGTGTGTTTTGTGGAATTGGTATGGATTACATTTCACCCTCTAGTGCCTATGGACATTTTTTAGGGTAGTTACGTAAGGGCATCATAGGTAGGAACCTACTTTGGGAAGGACCCACTTACATAATCCTTGTAATTTATACACATTACACATCACCATCACATCATTTTATCCTCTGAGTACTGCATTGCCAACATTATTCTTTCCTTTATCATCCCTCTAAGTTCAAACGTTCCTATGCACCATCTCATGTCCTTTTTCCTCAATCTATTCATGAATTTCATTATCAAATTCCATCCAATTATACCTTTTGTGCCTTTTTGTCTATTCAATGTTACCCTGCATCTTTCCAATTAACCTCAAATCCTTCATTTGTGGCCTTGGAAATTTAGAAATTCATTAATTTTACTAAGTACCCTATTTTCAATGGGCCATGATATCGGGTCTGCGCTATTAGGTATGAGATATTGCATCCATAAAAAATTATATATATGGACCCCTTGCACACATCAACATCATTTTACACTATTCATGCAAGGGGAGTTCAAATTTTTCTTCATGAACTTGCTAACTTTTGTGCCTCTCGTTCCAACATCCATAGCTTGCTCGTTAACACTCTAATTCCCATTCTGATTGAACCATCTAAACCTGGAGCATTCAACTTAGTCATGAGGGAAGGGTATACTCCAAGTTGTGCATAATTTTTCCAAAATTCATCATCACCTGAAGGATATTATAAAGGGTAAAGGACCATAAAAACTATTAAACACATTGCCAAATCAACTTTATCTCTTCACTCATACTAGGGGAATTAATTTTTGGAACCACCTAATCAAATTGGGCCCAATATCAAAACTTTTAGGGGACATTTTCATAAAAATTCCTAACTCTGGATCACACAAAATAAGAAAAAAATCCATTAAAGGCAAGAAGTAAGGTATAAATCAAACTTTATAAGCAACCTTACTAATGGACGGTCCCATGTGATTGTAGATGGCCCCTAAATGTGGACAATAAGGAGAACCCTCTTAAGGTGCACCCAAATGACCAAGGAGAGGTAGAGGCTAGGTGTCTCCTAAGGAACATGCAAAATAGGAGGCACAATCATTTAGCATCCATCAAGAGCCTCCTGTTACTGTGCAATCGAGACAGGCTGAAAGAGGAGTCGCTAAAGCACCTAAATAAGGACAATGTCTCACATTGTCCCTAAAATGTGTTCAGGTGATCCATGAAAGGTCCACATTAGTGGTTGTGATTGTGGAACTCAACTTTTGACCTTTCATGAGTTTGCTCCTGAAGTAGTTAGGGACCAATGGTACCTAGTACCTGGGAGAGATGTACCAATTTTGGAACAATATAGGAGAGGGCACCATAGTTGATATTGGTGGTATTTTTGTAGATTTCTCTACCAAGGCCATTTCAAAAGTATTGAATCTTTTGAATACAGTGCCAAAAGTTACTCACCTGCCCACTCGTTCTGATGTTGATGCATGAAAAATTTGGTTGAAAAGGAAGTACAGTAAGGAAGACAAGGTGTATGGAGAGTTGAGCCTGGAGAAAAAGATCTATTTCAAGATTAGTACTTATCATATCTTCCCCATGAAAGGATTAAATAAAATCTCAATGTATGCAACTAGAGGAAGTGCGATGTTGATGGGCAAGGTAAATGCCAACCTACCCCATCTATATCTCACACTGATTTTGAGGTAGTTTGAGGAATGCAAGATAGGGAAATTTGCATTACCCTTTCCCTATCTCATCAGGAAGCTGTGTCGGCATGCTGGAATTCTGGGGGTACACCAATGACATCCCTAGAAGAGCCCAAAATGCTTCATTTACTGAATTGCTGAAGCCATTAGCCCCAAGGAAACGTGCTGGTAAGACACTGAAGCCAGAATAAGAATAGACAATGGGGCCCACAGCAACTCAAATTGTAGGGCCTAGCTAACTCTGAAGCACAAGGCCTAGTCAACAGTAAGAAGTAGGGACCTGTACAAGCTAGAGAGACCAACTACTACCACCACCACAGGATTATTCATCATCGATGAGCCATCTCAGGGCCATCGCTGAGATGGTTAGTTGGGGAAGTCGTGATGATGCTAATCTCTTCTAGGTCATCAAAAATGTTGTATGATCCATGGTTTCCATAGATCGTGCATGGGGCAAAGTGTCCATCCAGATAGGAGGAGGGGAGACACACTAGTCACAACAAATTTTGGGAAACACTGCATCCTTTCAGGTGTAATTGGAAATGAGTGAAGGTGCCACAGTCATAGTCATGCAACACCAAGATGTAGCAAGAGCCAAAGAAGTGGTCACAGACCACATAAAAGAGTCCTTCATTGTGCCACAAGTGGATTTCACAGGAGCACGTGATGCTCAAACTTTGGCTGGCCCCTTGATGACTTCTGCGGAGCATGAGGATGTTCTTGATCGATTGCTGTAGATAGGACAAGTGATGACATCCTTGTTTGACATCCCACAAGATGTCACAACAACTCAATTAGACCTCATCTCCACCAAAGGGAAGCTTTTCATGGTAGAGATCAAGATGGAGCATGCAGATGTTGAGTTGGAAAGACTCCAGGAAAGGCTCATCACCTTGCAAGTTGCACATCGGGATCCATCTCAATTCATCCCCATAGACTAGCTAGAATATTTCAGGATGGAGCAACTCAATAAATTATTGGCAGATAATAAAAGAGTGGAGGAGGAGAAAGAGAAGGCCAATTGGGATTCTTCCAAGGCACAAACATAGAAATATGTGCATGCTAAAGCACTCAAGGCCTTGTAAGAAGAGAATAAACAACTTGTTGTAGAAAATATTTGGTTGACCATTGTGGAGAAACAAAAGAATGTTCTCGAAGAGAATTTTTAGTAGTTATGAGAACAGTTAGTTAGGATCAACCAGGACATGAATTTCTTGGCCAAAGAGAATCGAACCCTCTCAATGGAGGAGGTACGTGCAATCCATCAAAAGACGACAATTAAAATAAGCACATGGTAAAACGAGGCCAAGTGACATGAGAAACTGAAGGAGCACTTAAAAGATTAGATGGAGATGTATAAGTAAGTCATTGAAAAAGAGATCCATATGGCCAAGGCCCACAATAGCACCTTCAGTGCTCAACACGCTGATTAGTGGGTCATAATGGACACCTATGCATTTGCCCACCAAGTAGAGCTCAAAAGCTGGGACCTACAGATCCAAGATCTTATAGAGTACATGAAATTAGAAAACCTATGGTATGCCAATTTAGCCATGTTAATAGTAGGACGCTCGAGAATAGAGCTAGAGAAGTAGGTAGCTACCACCTACGCAAAATATGAAACAGAATTTGTGGAGCACAAGAAGATGCTAAAAAAGTTAGAAGTGGTAAATTTTGAGTTAAATGTGGTCAAAACTAGCTACCAGGGACAAAAATATGTCATGGTAGACTTGGCTCGATGGCTTATAAATTACCTGGAATACAAGGATAAAGCCATAGCCTAGGAGGAGGAATGACGGTTGTTTGTGGCCTGGTATGTCAAAGCAAATCACATGTTCTCAAAATTTCCATGTCCATGGGAGGTGCCAACTCCATCAAACATTAGAGCATCATCATGGATGGCACAGGACCCCTGAAATGAAGAGGAAAAGCTCCAGGCACTGCTTCAGAGCCATCAAATTCCAAAAACTAGAGCACAAGATAAGGGGAAGTGACCCATGGAGGAACTACCACCACTTGGAACCACATGAGTTCCAATAAAGTTTTGTACTTTTGTAATTTTCTGTTCATGTCCCAATTTTGTTGTATGCAATCCTCCACTATGGCATGAATAAATTCCTAGTTAGTCAATAATCCCATACCTATCCACTATGTAATCAATGGGGCTTGTTTTCATTTTGTTTGACTTGAGGATGAGTTTTCATCTAGTCATGGGGGTATGATGAACCATGATTTATTAGGCTATGATATCAGACCCTTGATATCAAGTACGTGATATCACAGCCTCACTAGTGATATTGGATATACAATATTGTGGTTCCTGTGTGAGCCTATAAATACACAATTGGGCACACGGGAGAGTCATAGGAAAAGTTGGTATTAGAGTAGGATCTTTTTGTTAGTTTCAATTCCTCACAACCCTTTCCTTAGTTCATGTCTGCAGTGTGATGATTGTAATTGTTAGGAACCTTTATTCAAGTGTGATGTACTTGGACATGCACATGATTGGCAATAAAGATTGAGATTACTTCATCATTGCAGCATTCACTTAGTTTTAGTTGCTTACTGTTATTATTATTTATTTATTTCTTAATTAATATTTTTCTACCCTCATTTCCTATCCCTGTTATTAAACGCGAAATGAGTACGACTTAATCACAAGCATTTAAGTGTGACTACTTAGTATCCCAGTAGCGTACTTAGGACATGTGCTTGGTAATCCCAGTAGTAGTACATGAGGTCTGAGATGTGTACAGATGATTAAGGATGGATGCTCATCGCACTTAGGCTAGCTTAGACACTCTTCACCCATTCCCTCTTAGGTTAATCAAAGTTATTTTCCATTGCCTCTAGGAGTAGCACTAGTTAGGACCACATCATACACCTCACTCTGGACTAAACCGTAGGTGACAAAGCAAATACTAGTCCAGGTGGGAAGAAAACAAACTGTGATCAACATGTAACAATCTAAATACCACAACTAGTCCATCTACGAAGCTCGGCCGGATCGTGCATCAACCCTTGTATTCATATGGTTGATTGTAGGGGTACCTTGCCACTCATCAATGAGGAAGAAAAATCTAGCTATGAAAGTATAGGAATCCGTCATCCAAGGATTCAAATGGAAGGGAATCCTATTCCTCATGTGAGAATTTTGTGGGCTCTAATTATGGTAACTACTTCTTCTCTAGGCAAGCTAGATGATGAAGATGAGGTAAGGCTTGCTAGTGCATTCTGTAATGTTGCTAGACTTTTGTACATTGAGTTGAAGAATTTCAATGGTGTAGATAGCACTAATTCTTTTTTAAGTTGGTTGAAGGCACTTGACAAGCACTTTGAGTTGGAGGAGGTACCATATAACTTGAGGGTATCTATTGCTAAATCTAGATTAGAAGGCATGGCTTCTACTTAATGGAAAAAGGAGTTATAAGGTTATGAAAGGTAAAATAGTTTACCCATTAGAGATTGGGATATGATGAAATATAGGTTGAGAAGAAAATTTGAAGAGTCTCATTAGAGATAAGAGACCATTATGAAGTTGAAATTCCCAAGGTTAGATAACAAGGATATCAAACAATTCTACATTGAATTTTGTGATTTATTCCATCCAGTTAAAGTAAACTAGGAGGAGTGTGAATAGGATTTAATATTTTTAGAAGGTCTCAAAATGGTGTATCAGTAGGAGTTGTCTTTTTATGAGCCACAAACTCTTAATGAGGCTTATGAATTGACACTCAAGGCTAAAAAGAAATTAAGTGGATTCGAAAATAGGAGTACAAAAACTTCCAAGGAGAAGGAGAAGGGATCCAAATTTGAAGACAAAGATGGCAACCATGATAAGAAGACTGAAAATGGCAATGAGAAAAGCAAAGCCAAGAAAGACCAAGGTAAGGAATGCAAGGATCAAGAAAATAACTCATCAAAGATTTAATGCTTCAAATGTTGAGAATGGGCACACAAGTAATGGAAATATCCACTTCATAAGGTAGCCAAAGGTAAAGATGTGAAAACCATGGAGGTGGAAGAGACATCAAGCTAGACTCTTCATAGAGGTAATTCTAATGCTCCTAAGATTGAGGAAGTTTTTAAGTTAAATTCTTATGCATTCATGGGGAATGTAAATAGAGGAGATCATCCTACTAGAAAATTTTTATTTCTAATTAAGGATTGATGTTTGCTTAGTGGGAATGGATTCATATTTAATTGATGAGGGAGCCTAAGAAAATGTTATTTGTTCTAGGGTAATTGCTATATTTGGTTTGGTACTAATCCTTATCCTAGACCCTAGAAGGTGCATTGGTTATCTAGAGATTTTTCTCAAGAAGTGAGGGAACAATGTACTTTTACATTTAAAATTAGAGGTTTTCATGATGTTGTAAAGTATGACGTGCTTTCAATAGATTGTGCCAATGTAATTCTTAGAAGACCTTGGAATTTTGACAATGATGCTTAGTTTGATGGAGCCAAAAATGTATGAAGCGTAGCTAGATTTGATGAAATCCATGAGTTGATTCCCATGATAGTGGAACAAGTGAAGCAACAAAGCTTACTTAATGCTTCCTTAATCCTTCTGGGAAGAAAGAAAATACATTAAGGAATAAAATAAAATAGGCCTTGGATTTTTTGTTATATCAATAGTTTCTTCTAACCATGATGATGCATAGGTTGAACTTCCTATAGGTGTGCTAGGCCTAAAGGAGAATTTTCCCAAGATATTCAAGGGGAAATTAGATGGATCACCTTAATAAGGAATTTTCAACATTAGATTGATTTTATTCCTGGTGTGATGAGTGGTTGGGTATTCCAATATTCAACTATACAAATTACAAGTGTTCACATATGACCAAATTGTAATATGCAAATGGACAATGTAAGTATATTAGAAAGTTGATATTAAGTTAATGATCATTATCTTCCCACTTAGAGTTAGCAAGGTGTAAAGCATATGGTTTAACTCATAGTGAGATATATGATAAACTAATGTTGAATGGCTCTTAATAATGCTATGTGTAAACATGGTGGAAATGATTATAAATTCTAGGTCTAAGTATAATGAAAATTCATATCTATTCTATCCTATGGTAATAAGCATCTATTCTTGGTTTTCCTTACATGTCTTGGGTTGATGTAACTGTGATTGGAGTTACCAAGTAACTTCACTATTAAGTGAATCAAGCAATGTCACTACTGGGTTACCAAATAATTACACTTTACACTTAAAAGCAATTGTACTTATTCCACCTTACTCATAGATATTGGAATAGTGAATGATTGAATAAAAGTAAACATGATGGAAAGGTAAAACTTTGCTAAGTGATATGTTGTAATGATGAAGAACAATCTCAATCTTAATTTTCGTTCATGACTTATGTCTAAAAATAATCTACTTATGTAAATATTTTGTACAATTGTAATTCACCACACTATGGACATTCACTTTAACTCTAACTTCACAAGAACAAACTACAAGAATTTCACTAAGTGTTGGTAAAAAATTGTCATTTTGATGTGATTATGGGTTGATATTTATAAACATAACCATGGCCCACTACATTGTATATATAATAATGTATGTAGAGCTACGATATCATAACTATGACACTAACAAAACTTGTTTCATCATGGTGCTACCATTCCAAACGAGAGAGCTTACCGGATGACACAAAATTAGTGGGTTGAATTGCAAAGGCAAGTAGAGAAGTTATTTGCAAATGGCTTCATGAGAGAATCCATTTTACCTTGTGTAGTTCTAGCAATGTTAGTACCAAAGAAGAATAGCAATGAATGGAGGATGTTCATTAATTTGAGGGCAATGAATAGGATAAGACTAAGGTATAGGTTTCTATTCTAAGGATGGATGATATCCTTGATCTCCTTAGCAATGTGGAGATTTTTAGTAAAATTGATTTGAAGAGTGGGTATTATCAAATTTGAATGAGACTTGGTAATGAATGGAAGATAACTTTCAAGATACTAGATGGATTGTTTGAGTGGTTGATGATGTCATTTGTGCTCATGAATTCACTTGCTACATTTATGAGGTTGATGCATGATGTATAGAAGGACTTGATTGGTAAGTTTTGTATTATCTTTTTTGATGATATTTTGATATATAGCTCTAATGAGGAAGAGCACTTAGATCACTTGTGAATGGTGTGTCTTAAGTTGAAGGAGGTACAGTTAATGATCAATGTAAAGAAAAGTCATTTCTTCAAGATGGAAATCACATATTTGGAGCATGTTATTTCTAAAAATCAAATTTAGATGGAAGCTTCCAAGATGAAGGCTATTAAGGATTAGCCAACTCCTAAGAATGTTGGGGAGGTAAATCATTTCTTGGTTTAGCAAGTTTTTAAAGATGGTTCATAAAAACTTTTAGTGGTATTTTATGGCCTATGTTTGCTTTGTTGAAGAAAAATAAAGGTTTTAGGTGGAATAATGAAAGCCAAGGGGGCTTTGATTTGTTGAAAGAAAAAATTATTAGCAAACTAGTGCTTGTAATTCCATATTTTTAAAAGCTTTTCAGATGGAGGTGGATACAAGTGGACTTGCCATTGGTGGGGTACTTTCACAAGAAGGTAGGCTTGTTGCTTTCTTTTTAGTAAAGTTGAATGAGTCAAGAACAAAATATAGTGTATATGAGAAGGGGTTGTATGCTATTCTTCAAGTAATCAAGCATTAGAGGCACTACAATTTCTAAAATTTCAATAAAAGCTAAGTGCAAAGCACATGAAGTGGGTTACACAATTGCAAGAGTTTAATTTTATATTAAGGCACACATGTGGGAAAATCGATGTGGTGGCTGATGCATTGTCTAGGGTGCATGCAGTAAATTTTAGTGTACCTCATGTAGAAGGTATGAATGATTTTGCTAATTTATATGAGCATGATGTTGATTTTGGGTAGGTTTGGAGAAGCCTCAAATTGCCATTGATAAGTAAGATAGACCAGTGGAGATACTATTATATTCAAGATGAACTATTATTTAAAAATGGAAAGGTATGTGTTTGTAATTATCATTATAGGAAAAAGGTATTGTTTAAAAAGCATTATAGTAGCATGGAAAGTCACATGGATAGGGACAAAACATTGGAAATTGTGGGTAGGCATTATTTTTGGCTTGGTATGGCAGCTAAAATTTCAAAATTTGTAACAGAATGTTTGACTTATCAAAAGTTCAAAGGAGGTAAAGGAGTGGATGGACATTATAAGCCTTTGACAATTCCCAAGGATCCATGGGAAAGTCTATGTATGGATTTTATGAGTGGTATCCTAAAAACTAAAAGTGAAAACAATGCATTTTTTGTTGTTGTGGATAGGTTGTTCAAGATGGTACAATTTGTTCCATGCAAGAAGGTGAGTAATGCTTTTTATGTTGGAAATTTGTTTTTCCAGCATGTTATGAAGTTGCATAAAATTCCTTTGAATATTGTTAGTGACAAAGATTCCAAATTCACAAGTCACTTTTCAAGGGCCCTTTGAAAAATTTTAGGGACAAAATTAAATTTTTCTAGTGCATATTATCCATAATTTGATGGCCAAATAGAGGTGGTAAATAAATCCTTATTGAAAACATTGAGATTTTTGTGTGATGTATAGCCAAACAGGTGGAAAAACTTGTTTTGTCATGCTAAGTTTTCATATAATAATGCTTCTCATGTTGCTATTGGTAAAAGCCCATTTGAGGTAAATTATGGTTTTCTTCCTAAGATGGTGAACACCTTGAAGAGCCTTGATGGTGAAGCTCAACTTAGTGCTAATTTTGTGCAAGGGATTAGGGATCTCCATGCACATGTTAAATCAAATCTTGAGAAGAAGGTTGAAGAGAGAGTCAAGAGGAATGAGGATAAATAGAAGCCAAATTTTTTTGTTGGTAACTTGGTTTGGGTGCACTTGAAAAGAAGCAATTAAGAGATGTTGTAGATGAGTCTTTCAGGATTTCACAAGGATAAAATAAGGGCTAAGAACCATTTTTGGTGTAGGTGACATGAACAAGGTTGTTTAGGGATGATGCAGATACTACATCAGTGTCACCTTTTAGAGTTAGAAAAATTTCCATTCCCAAAATTTTCAAGGTTACCAAAAGAGAGGCTCATATGTAAGGTTAGAAGTTTGAATAATTCTTAGAGGCCTTTAAGGTCTAGAAATATGTCTTGTGATGCTATTTTTAGGAGTTTTCAGTACTTGAACTTAAATAGGATAATGTGAAATCACACTTGCCTTGACCATTATGAAATTGAACAAGTGGATATGTTTGTTGGCATTTTTTCATTTAGACTTTGTTGCAAAGATAACATGTTTTGTTCAATTTGACTTTTTGATATATATTTTAATAAAACATGCCCTTTTGGTAGAGATGCATCATTGGGAAATTGTCAATGCCAACATGATACACCTATATGTTCCCAAGCACTTGCATCTTCACAAACAAGCATAGCCAATCACGATGACATAGAGAAGACAAAGAAATAGAGAATACCAACTTGTAAAATGAAGAAACCACATATGTAACACCCTATCCTAGCTAGGGCAAGGTGCTGCCTACGATCACTAGTAATCTTACAATGGAAGCATAATAACTAAAAACCAATGTTGTGTAGAATACATGATATTACGGAAGGTTAAATTGCATAGAAATTTCATACCAAACCAAAAACTAAATATACATTTCAATTTATAAAACTACATGTCTCTACATAAATCAAAATATGTAATACTCTACTATAATAGAAAAACACATAAACACCATCATCATATATATAAGGGTACAAAGAGTCTCATATAACTATACATAGTCCATACTATTGTACATGAAAATATAAATTAACCAAGAATTGAAGATTTTTTCCTCCTCTACTCTCCCTCTCTGTGTTTTTCTAGGCTCCTTTGCCTTTCACCTATAATTAAATAAAGTCAATACACAACTAAGTGGGAAGCCTTTATACTTTTCCTACTAGATGGTTGACAAGTGCTACTCTAGAGGAGAGGAGTGGGGTACAAGGCAACTTGCAACAACTATTAGTCTTATGCATGCTCAAAATAACACACACACCATATTGTCCATAATGTTGACATAATCATTATTGAAGAGGATAGATGGCTATCATACAATCACAGATAAAGCCACAGTCTAACATCATCTATAATATATTTGTTACAACACATCACTTGCATTTTCACTATCATGTCCATATCATCATACCTACGATACATCATTAAACAATCCATGATCCACATAATCATAATACAATCATAATATCAATGATATGAATCATAAATTGATACTATCATATACATAGCCCATGTGGTGGCTAGCATATCCATACTCAGTGTAGTGTGTGAAACATTTCCATGAGCACTCATAATAGCCATTGCTTGTAAGTCATTTCTTATTCTTTTATTTATCCAATAGGTGCTAGGGCCTATCAACTTGTGACTCGCAACCACTAGCCTTTTGAAGGATTGGCAATAGGGATGAACACACCTATGTCAGGTACCAGCCATAGGGATGAACACACATATGCCCTCCCACTCTTGGGATGAGGTGTAAGATAGGAGTCTCATCGATGCATCATAGTAGAGGTCAATCAATACTACCTCTAGGATGCCTCATCACCAATTGGTCAACACCCTATTACTAGCACCACCCGCCAACGACTATCACAAGCATCATCACAAAAAAACATGTACAAAGCCCGACTAGCTTAAGCCAACACATGCCACAAGCACAACATATCTAAACAAACATAACATAACCACATATATCAATATCTAAAAATCATAGTCATTCCATGAAAATAATACCAAGATTTGACAAAACAACATTAATACCACGATATGACAAAACAATATCATATTTCTCAAACTGCATGTAATTCCAAACAAATGATCGCTATTCTAACCTTCAAAAGGATATATTCCGAAAGAGAAAACCAATCCCATGATTAGAAATTACTTCCCAAAATGATCCCGATGGTACTAATTTTACCTAAATCAGACTCCTAGAAGTAAAGTTATGTGTGTTCAAAGTTTGATTCACAAAATAATAATTAATAATATTTAATTACCACTAGGAAAGATTGANCAAAATAATAATTAATAATATTTAATTACCACTAGGAAAGATTGAAACTCCCAAAAATGTTTGATGAGCAATGAGTAGACCCTATGCCCAACCATACGAATCACTAAGCTTTCATGTGTGATCTAGTCAAATTTCATGGACTTATAGCATTTTAAGTACATTGGTCTCCAGAAAGTGAAACTAACTATTGCAATTGTTGTCTTCCCAATTACACTTGTGAAATGCAAAGGTATGGTTAAGTGCAACTGAGGCATATGATTTTTATGTTTTATGTTTTAAGTCATCTAAGGATAAAGAATAACGTATAAAATAAAATAATTAAATTGCTAATTTAATCTAACTAGCTACACCTAACTAATCCTAACATAAGCATTCATTCTCACTTTCCATACACATCTTGAACATGTTTAACGCTATTGGGTTACCAAACATTAAGCATTACTGGGATTACTAAGCACCAAGCGTATGCTCAAAGTGGTCATACTTATGTGCTTAATTAATTACTATTTAATCTAGCTTAATTTAGCTGAATTAATTATTTAATTTCTTAAAGCATTAAAGGAAATTACATAAAACATTAAATGCACAAGTAAATAGTTAATTTATTTTGAAGTATTGCAAGGTCTATCAGAAAGCTCATCTTTATTGTTGCAAACACTGTCATACTTGGGTACAATAGTGCTCGAATAAAGATTTGTATAGTCTTTGATTCTTACTGTGGGCACTTGAAAAAATATTCTAACTTTTTAATGAAAAAATTATAAGAGCTCTACTACAACTATGACAAAATATTCCATAAACATGGCAGGTGAGTGCATATTTATAGGCAAAAATAGACATTGTGTCAATGAGGCCATATCAACGCATCAAATCCCATGTTGACGAGGCCTCATCGACATGACCTAGAAAATGTGACTCATCATATCCCCATGATTGAATGAAATCTCATCCTCAAGTGAACAAAAGGAGGACATAATTTCTTACAAAATATTTGGGAAGGTATGGGATTATTAACACACCAAATAACACATGATCAACATGACAAAAGCTAAGTTCCCAAGTGTATAGAATTATAATCATTACATAATTTTGGTGTTTAGGAAAAAAAAATTGAACACCAGGACAAAAATGACAAACACAATTCCTCTGATGAAATGAAGATGAGGAAAGAGTTCAAATGGTTCCAGGTGGTGGAGGCTACTAAGGCTTCGATGGACCTTCTCCTACTTCAGGCACATGCAATGGTTGAGATGCTTATAGTTGTCCTGCGGTAGTTGCAACTTCTAGTGAAAGATGGAAGGCATCTAACAATGGCTTCATTTGCTCCTCCTTACTCATGGGACTGTTCATGGTCCATGTTGCATCGTGAATTTGGGCTAATGTGGGAACATCCCAAGGATAGGGAATTATCAAGAATAGCTCCTTCATGTTGACAAACTAGGCAGCAAAACATTTACATTGAAAATTGAATGCCTTTACTACATTGTGTAACTATTTTTAGTGACTCATTCTCTTGGCTAGGTTCTTATTTGTAGATCATTGATCAGTGAAGCACTACCTAAGAACATCAAGTTTTGCATTTTCCACCTTAAGTTTTTACTTGGTGTCTTTGTGATGCTTGAACTCAACTTCATACAAGAAGTACGAACTGGCCACTTGTTTCTCCAATTTCAATTACAGCTATTTGGTAGTTAACATCACTAGATTTGCATAACAAAAATTGGAAAGCTCCATGTACTTGATCATCTTCTTGATCTATAGCTCCTTCTTGAGGATCTCTACCTTGTTGTAGTCATTAAGCCCATCAAAAGATAAGCTACTAAACATCACCTCCTTCCTTGAGCTATTGGAGGGCCTCATTAACTTTCAACTTCACCATCTGAATATGTCTTTCATTAATTTATTTTGTAGACCAACCTGATCTTTGTAGTAATTTTTGATTCTCTCAAATTTGAGAGCCTCATATTTCCAAGTAGCTACCTCTATTGCAGATTTTTGGCAAAGGGCTTGAACTTTCTCCATGGAAAGATTTCTATTTTTGGTTGTCAATCTCCTCAATCCAATGTTTACTTTGGCTTGCTACTCCTACTTTTGATGGATGAAATCTTGCATTTACTACTTCTGCACATCAACATTCTACAGGCGGTAATTTTCTACAATCAAAGTGACATTCTTCTGGAAAGTTATCTAAAGCCTCTTGGATATTATGGATGGTGACATCGACCAAGGATTGATCAAAGATCACCATTTCCTTTGCATCCTTATCCTTCTTGAGCTTTTCCTAAAGCTATTGAAAAGCTTCATCATGAGTTAGTGCAAGGCTAAGAAATGTAGGGTTATCAAAGTAGGCTATTCATTTAGCAACCTCCATAGTGAGGCATTGGTTTTGAGCCTAAGCTGTTTTAAGTTGTCTTTTCATGATAACACATTTTTCCCTTGCTTCCAATAGTTTCAATAGGGTTGTAGTGCTTGTATCCAAAAGGTCAAAGACATCCAAAATTGGTTTCCCGGTTTCCACTAGTTAATCTAGCAACTCCTTATGTTGGGCTGTGCTTAATCTACCGCTAACTACTCCTACAAACATCTATACATCTCTAAGTGTAGAGACATATAGTACAGACACTGTAGGTGCATTTAATGCCTTGGCAATTTTATCAGCAACCATCTTTGTTGCCATCTCTTGCCTATGGTGTTGCATCACCAAGACAATTATCTCCTTGTCCTTTTCCACATGTACCAAGAAAGTAACAACATTCCTAGAGACTTGTGGAAATTATTGTTGTTGTGTGAGAGAGATTGTTACCTCTTGAGCACTAGGATTTGATCTTGCAGGCAATTGTGTTCTTTGGGCTGAAATGATTTGCCCACCTCCCTCCATCTGGCTAATAGTTCAAGCCACTTCATTAACATGACTCATCGCTAGGAAATACGTAGATGGATAACCACCACTCATTTCTACTCATTGCTCCTACTCATGCTCTTGGATCTCATGTTTTAAGGGTAGCAAGGAACTTTGACATGGTTTCATGAGTGGGCAGTGGAGGTGATGGTTGTTGCTCCTCTTCCTTGGTTGTGGTAGGGGTCTTGTCTTTCATCATTTTTGCTCAAGAGATAGAAGGAGTATGTCAGTTTGTATCATTGGCATAGCAAACTATTCCTACATTTTTGCATAGTTTTTTGATGAGGTAGGGAAAGGAAAAGGTCTTTCTTCCACATTCATTTCTCTTAAATCTCTCTTTATCTCTAGATAAAATAGCTATGGAAAGTTCAAAGGGAAATTTCCACTCAGAGTAGCACATGCATGGGCAATAAAGATGAGCTCTTGGATAAAATTTGTAGCATTTTGGATAGATTAAATATTTTAATTATGCATTTAATGTTTTCAATTACTTATTTAGCATTTTTCAGTAATTAAGATAATTGAGCAAGGTAAGCTAGATAGATTAAATACATAAGTAAGACTGCTTTGAGCGTAACATATATTCACTTGGTAATCCCAACAGTGTTATTGCTTGGTACACCCAGTAGCATAGCATTTGGTAACCCAACTATGAATATGCGGGTTTAGGATGTGTACATAAAGTTGAATTGGATACTTATTTTAGGATTAGCTAGAGGCCAATAGGTTAGTTACCTTGAATTAGCCATTAAATTACCTTGTCTTTATCTCTATTCAAGCACTAAGACTATAAAACATAAAACTATAAAAATCATATGCCTCAGTTACACTTAACCATACCATGTGCTTCACAAGTGTAATTGGGAATACAATGAATGACCTTAGGGCAAGGCTCACTACCTAGAAAACTAGTGCATTAGAAACTATAAAGTCCATGGAATTTGATTGGATCATGTGTGAACACTCTATGATTTGTATGGTTGGGTGTAGGGGTACCTCGTCACTCATCATTGGTACTGTTGCCAGGGACTTTGTTTGTTAAATGTGCACTATCTAGGATTAGTGAATACTATTAATATCATTGGATGAACTCAAGGTTAACATCACTCCCAAATGACATATAACTACACACTGATAATTTTATTTGTTTTGCAAAATTTCTTCTTCTCATAGGCATGAAGATGTCAAACCATTAATCTCATAGAAGTGCAAAGTGGTATATACTCATCTAAATAAGTATGTACTAGATTTCACCTTCATACTACATTAGGATGAACAATTGCAATGACATGATATGGAGGGCAACATTGTCTTGTCCCCTACTCGATCTATACCCAAGATGCTGTTTCAAACTCTTAAAAAGTTGGGCATTCTAGATCTTCATGAGGAATACGTTGTGAATGGTTATAACACTTGGGACTCCCATCCCATTGAAACACAATGCAAGCACGATCGACATTAGGAGAAGCACCATGAGGCTACGAAGGGGAAACATTATACTAATTCCTTATTCCTACTTGTTCAAGATGAAAATGAGAACCCTCCCTTTGAAGGTTTTTAACAAGAAGATTCTTCACCCCTGTTATGGATAATGAGGGTGTGACCTTGAACCTGCGGTCAACTATTCATAAAATAGGTTCAAGAAAAAGTGATAGTCAAGGTAGGGACTTGAGCAAACATCACAATAGCAAAAGATCTAAGGATGGTGGTCATAATGAGTGGAATCATGGTGGTGGACACCATGGTGGTGGTGGTAGTTCACCTTCCTCTTCATCCTCTTCATCCAATTTCGAATATTCCTCTTCATCTGTAGGTTCTCATAGAAGCTGCTATTGAAATAATTATGACAAGGATGATTAATGAGACAACAATGATCGTCAAGGCCATCAAGAATGCAGAGGTGGTAGGAACCATCATCAACATCATTGATATAATCATGATGAGGAACCTTTGTTGGTGACTAGAAGTATGCTTAACATTATAAAGGTAGTTACAATTCCAACCAAGCATATGAAAGATAGTCAAATCAAGCACTTAGACATGAATAATATCCCAAGGTTTGAGGGGGGATACAACTCTGATCCATAGACATTTTTATGAGCTTTCCATGATGCTTGTGCCTTAAAGAACATAGAAAATGAATGGAAGAAACTCAAGCTCTTCCATTAAAATACTTATCAAGGAAGCTGAAAGCTGGTATTGGTCCTTGGAGTCAGAATCTATCTGCAGATACAGTACCATGTTGGAGCAATTGAATGTAAAATATCAAACATATTCCAAAGTGTCTAATTTGAGGAGGCAAATCCAAGGATGGAAAAAAGGAACACATGAACCTTTGGATGCTACTATGGGTAGATATTATTCACTCTTACAGTAATGCCTTAGCCATGGTTATTCTCAAAGGAAATAATTTTGCCACATCATAGATGGACTCAAAGTAGAAACTAGAAGAACTCTTGGGGTGTATGCCTAAGGGAGACTATTTGAACTAAAAGCATATTAGATTAAAAGGTTGATAGAGTAGGTAGAAAAAGAATAAGGTGAGTTGCAAAAAAAGAAAAGTATGGAAGAGTATAATAGGAACCCTTCCATCAAGAAATGGGAGGTTTGATTTTGTGATGAGGAGGAGTCACCATTGAATGAAGTGGTGAATAGAAAAACCTTGCCCATCCAAATATCTATTTCTAATATTTTGACAAAGGTTGATAAATTATCGGACTCTTTGGATGAAAAATTTCAAACTACTATGAAGAATGCTAAAGAATCTAAAGAGCAAAATAGTGATCATAACCACAGGAGGCAAAAAGAAGCTAAACATGCTTATCAAAGAGGTAAGGGTAAAGTTGCTACCATAGAGGAAGTTGTGGAGATAGACTCCAAAGATGATGTTGGTAATGACATTTTTCAATATGAACATCCAAAGGGATGTTACCCTGTGGTGTCACACTTACAAGAGTCTGGGGTATATGCATTGAATCCTCAACTAGCATGTAGCAAGCACCTGGAAGATTATCTTATCCTCAAGGTAATCCAAGGTAGTTCCACCAACAACAACAAGCTTACTACCAAAGTGGAGCTCCACCACAACCATATGAATAATATCAGTAGTGGAACCAACCACAATCATGGGGAATGTTATTGCCAATGCACTAGTATCCTTATAGGCAACCAGATCCATATAGGTACTATGTTCAACAATTGGTTTCTCTAAGATGTTCTGCAAGCCACACCTCATTTCAGCATCACTATTACCCTCTAGAGTACCATCTAACACATTCATCATTCACTTGGGGGGAGAACCCATATTGATACCATCCTCTTCCATCTGCACACATCCCTCCACCCTCTACCCAATTACCTCCTGCTCCATCCATGTAGGGTGAGATTCCTCCATAGTTGCAGCAATGAAATGTATTCACAATTAGCTTTTCAACTGAGTGGTTTGGACAATCAAACCACAAAAAAACCCTTCTTCCAACCCAAAAATCCTCTCCAACCATCACAACCTAGTACAACTAATCACCTTGCATATCTAGTACCCTCATCTTCTACATCAAATACCTTCAAGTGCCCTTCAAACCAAATAGTACCTTGAATCTACATTGTAATGTTAACTCATGCTATTTTTGATTAGANCTGTAATGTTAACTCATGCTATTTTTTATTAGATCAAGGCTAGTAATCTTTTTGTGAAAAGATCCAACCCAGGAAGTCCTCTCATTTACATGTAGCTTGCTAAACATGAGCCATGCAAGGCTCTTCTTGATTTTGATTCCAATGTCAACCTCATCTCCCATGACATGTACAAAGCTTGGAGCCTACCACCTCTCAAGGAGAGCAACATTCATTTGGAATTGGTAGACCAATCAATTACTATCCCTTTGGGGTGAGTAGAGGACATTGTGACAATAGTTTGTGGGTGGTCCTATCCAACCAATTTTTTGATGATTAGGGTTGAAAACTGCAAAGGTGACTTCCCCATCATTATGGAAAGAGCTTGGTTAAGAATGGTTAATGCATGAATGGGCATAAGGAACCTTTCCTTGGAAATCTCCAAGGAAAATGAATTTGGACAATTGGAGAAAAAGTGTATTCCATGCATCATGTACAATGATAATGGGTGCAATTATGTGCAAAATATTTGATCCATCAAAAGTACATACATTAAAGCATGCAATCAGTGTGCATAAGAAATAGATATTCAACGGTGTTTGTACATAGTAGCCACAAAATAGGAGGGCACCTAGTGGCTGACAGCTGACTCAAGAAGTAGCACATTATGTATAGAATCAATTGAAAGCCTAACATGTGCTTATGTTGAAGGCATGGATGAACTTTAACAAGTACATCGCCAACTGTCTAATGATGAAAATGACGATACCTATTGGGAAGAGTTGGAAATCCTTGATATCTTTAAGTAGGAGCCCCTAGAGTTGAAAACTTTACCAACCAGCATGAAGTATGCATTCTTAAATAATGGTAAGCTAGTCATAATCAATGCCAAACTTGCTCTTGAACAAAAAGAAAGGCTATTAGAGGTGGTTAACAAATGGCCAATAGCCTTTAGTTGGTAATATCTCAAGCTAGCTAGAATTGATCCATGGATATGCTAGCATCGCATCTACACTAATACATCCAAGAAGCCAAGAAGGTAGCCACAGAGATGACTAAATCCCAAATTGAAGTAAATCATTAAGGAGGAAATAGAGCAACTCCTCAAGGCAGGGTTCATCTATCCCATCATAAATAGTGAATGGATTATCCCACTTGTAATTGTACTAAAAAAAGATGGCAAGTGGTAGGTTTGCATCGACTTCAAGCTATTCAACATGACAAAATTTAAAGATCATTTTCCATTGCCATTTGTGGACCAAGTGTTGGACACCATATTCGGGCATTGCTATTATAGCTTCTTGGATGGTTATAGTGGCTATAACCAAATCCAAATTGTGCTAGAAGATTAGGCCAAGACAACATTCACAAGTCCCTAGGGGATGTTTACATATTGTAAGATGCCATTCAGTATGTGTAATGCCCCTGCAACATTTCAACACCTGGTCCTTAGTATTTTTCAATAGTAGATCGGTAGTGGTGTGGAAGTCTTCATGAATGACTTTTATACCTATGAAGCTATGTTTGAGCAAGCCTTGGACTACCTTGACTAAGTACTAAAGAGATGTGTCGAAACAAATTTACCGCTTAACTGGCAAAAAAGTCACCTTATGGTCCAAGAAGGCATTGTGTTGGGGCACCGAATTTCACAAGAAGGGATTAAGGTAGACCCAAAAAAGATAAGGGTCATCCAAGGAATTACATGTCAACCAAAGATAGTCAAAGATGTTAGATCATTCCTTGGACACATTGGCTACTACTAGCAATTCATAGAGAATTTCTCTAAGATCACAAAATTGTTGGTAGAGCTTATAAAGAAATATGCATCTTTCATCTGGACTAAGGAATGTGAACATGAATTCCAATAATTAAAGGAGCAACTCGTAGAAACACCAATTCTATAGGCATTAGATTGGTCTAGACCATTTCTTATAATGAAGGACACATCTAATTATGCTTTGGGAGTTGTGCTTATGTAGTTGGACGATAAAAAATGTCCATATTACATTCACTACATGAGCTAAAGCATTGTGGATGCACAGTTGAATTATATCATAACTAAAAATGAACTAATGACAATGGTGTATGCCCTCGACAAGTTCAAGCACTATGTGCTTGGTTATAAAGTATTTGTGCACATAGACCATAGTGCCATCCACTTCTTGATGAACAAGCTAATGGTAAGTCCTCATATCATATGGTGGCTCGTGATTTTGTAGGAATTTGATCTCATGATGGTATATCAAAAAGGGATCAAGAATGTGATTACTAACCACCTTTTTCAATTAAGATGAGATAATAAAGAGGAGGAGAGCCCACTCTCTAGTTAGTTTCCAGATGAACTTCTCTTTACAGGAGTAATAAATGACCAAGTGCCCACAAAAACAACATGGTATAATGGCATCCTCACCTATCTTCTCACTCAAGAGATGCCACAAGATCTTGACTTTAGAAAGAAGCAACAATTTCTTCATTAGGCTAAATACTTTATGGAAATCAATGGATACCTTTACAAGGTGTGCGCTAATGGCCTGATTCATTGGTGTGCTCTTGATGAAGATCAACTGTGCATTCTTTAGGATGTTCATGAAGGGCCTTGCAAAGGCCACTATGTAGGGAGATGCATGGCCATAAAAATCCTGATGACAGGATACTATTGGCCTATAATCTTTAGGGATGCCCACTAGTTTGTTCAATCTTGTAAACATTGTCAATGAGATGGTGGGATGATGACTTGAATGGAAGGTTCTCAATAGTAGATTCAACCACTAGAGCCTTTTCACATATGAGGTGTTGACTACATGGGTTCCATCACATCCATGTCCAATAGAAAGGTGTATATCATCGTAGCAGTTGACTACTGCACAAAATGGGTAGAAGCAATAATTGTTACTGATTGTACATCATCCACTACTGCTAGATTTATATAACAAAATGTTATAAATAGGTTTGGAGTGCCACGTGAACTAATTTTTGACAATGGAACTCATTTCATAAGTGCTAATTTTAGAAAGTTGATGCAACACTGGGGGGTTGAACATAAATTAATAACACCCTATCATCCCTAAGCCAATGGTCATGCAGAGGTAACTAACTAGGAAATCACAAAAATATTAACAAGAACCATAAGCAAATATAGGAGAGATTGGAGCACCAAACTCGATGATACCCTCTAGGCCTATTGGTAAACATGAAAACCTTCCTATTGGCTACTCTCTCTATGAGTTAGTGTATAGAAAATTTCCAACACTCCTGATCTAGTTTGAGCTCTGTACACTCTCAATAGCCTACTATTTGGATCTTCGCCTAAGTTTATCACAAAAAGAAAGATTGCTCAACCTAAATGTGCTAGATGAAAATCAACTAGTGGCCTTATCTTTGAATGAGGTGCACAAGGCATTCAACAAGTAATGTCATGACATGAAAATACAAAAAGTAACATTTCAACCAGGTGATAAGGTTCTCTATTAGAACCCCACACATGTACCCTAGAAGAAAAAATTCCAAATATTGTGGAAGGGATCTTATATAATTGATCAAACCTTTTCCTCTAGGGCCATGTTAATCTACAAACATGAAAGCCCAAATAAAAAGTAGTTGGTCAACATCCAACAAGTAAAACCTTTCCTAGAGCTAAGATAAGCCAGTGCAACTACCACCTCAACAGATGGACAACCACATTTCATTTTTTAGATCTCCTCCTTCTAACTTGGTTGTGGGGAAGATAGCCATCTATGCTAACAATCCATATGGCTTCTTAGTTTTTCTACTTTTTGTTTTCCACATTTTTGATATTATAAGTTATTTATGTTACAAATTTTTGATTTTCAAATTTTTTTCAATTTTGCACCATTGTTAGTACCTTTGAACTTTTCTTGATTATTTTACACTTATATATTTTACTTTTTTTTAAAGTGTGAATTTTTGTTATTTTTGCTAATAAAAGTGCTTTATTGCTATAGGACACAGTGCCACTATTGCTGTTTACTAATGATGGTTTGTGCTTAATGTTGTGATTGTTGATGTCTAGTTTCTAGTTTTGAATTCTGATGTCTGATGACTATGACATGGTTTATTTTTCATGGAACAGGTAGTGAGTCCATGTCATCCACCCATCCAATAAACTCTATGGTTCTCCTTGTTCTGGGAGTTTGAGGTCCTTTCCATTAAAGAAACTTTTAATCAATTTGTGATCTTAGTAGTTTTGAAACTGGGAAAGATTCAAAGGTTTGTAGAGGGTGCGACTTATAGCTTGTTTATTTGTCTAAGGGATGTGCTTTGAATTTGTAGAGGGACTAGAAAGACATGCACCCATGGGGAGGACCCATGGGGTTAGTTGGGGTTATGCAAGGGTAACAAGGGCATGAGCCTACTATGGGGAGGGCCCACTTGCATATCTCTTGGTTTGATTAGTTAACTCCCTTACCTTAGACATTATTACAATCCTATCTTTTACATATTTCATTATGCAAACCACTTTGTGCTCCTTGAACTCTTATTTTCCATCCCATTTTTACCATTTTTCCTAATTTTCTTAATTTTTGGGACTTCAACATCCTCTTCTCACATTTTCATTATGTTCATGGCTATTTGGGCTTTCATTTGACCCTAATTTCATTCAAAATCTCTTTGTAATTTTCAAGTTTTGATCAAGTTAATGAAAGTCAACGATGATCAATAGCTGCATTGAGAAGGCCCCATAGACATAGCATACCACATCAATTGGGCCCCATTGACATAATGCAAAAATAGTATAATTACCACCAAACACTTTGGATTTTTCACATTTGGTCCATAACGCCTAAGGAGTTTTTGCAATTTTTAGAGCCCAAAACCTTCTCAAGCCTATAACTCTCACATTGTTTATTTGAATCATCTATTTTTCAACCCTGCAGTTATCGAAGATAAGCTCTTAGTCATGGGGGTAGCAAACACTAAGGTTTTGATGAATTTTTTTTTGAAATTTTTCCTAACTCCCTCAAAGGGTTAAGATGTAAAATGCTATTAAATCATTAATTTTGGAGAATTTAACCCTTCTAACAACTTCGGTAAATTAAAGATTAAATTAATAATTAAATATTAAATCCATCCAACCATAATCACACCCTAGCCAAATGTAACCTCCCTATGAGACAAGGTATTCCAATCATTCTGATTTACATAATAATTACTAATCCGTTGTTATGTGTGATCACAAATGGCACCAAGACCAAAGAGATTGTAGGAGGAAGGACCATCACAACCATGGGAGAAATGGCCCATAGGAGGAAGGAGCCAACAAGAACATGGCCAAGAATAGGTTGAGGCAACCCATGCAACAAGACCCCTCATAGATGAGGTTAAGATGGAATCTATTTGACATATTCTTGAAGAAGAAGCTACATTGGAACACTCACAGTGAGGCGAGGCACTAGGCCTTGTACCTAGATTGGAAGTCACACTCACACAAGCTTGCCTCAACACAATCAAGAACCATGAAATTCAACACTCAGTTCTTTAAGAACTAAACTTTGGGTTGTTCCTTGAATGAGCTTCAGAAGATATCAGAGTGAAACTGCAAGCCTTTCCCATGTGGCCAATCATCACTTCCAGTGGGAAGTGGTACATGGAAGAAACGTCTCTCTTCTAGAACAATAGGAAAGCAAGAGACACTGTGAAAATCAAGGATATTCAAGTATCCTACTTAGTAGAAGCCATTATGTAGGTTCTTGGATTGCTTGATGTAGGAACCCAGTTGGCAGAGCATTGGCAGAGCTATCAACGCAAGCCGATCCCAAAGCAAAGAAGGAATGGACCTAGCAGTGTTATGGGATTGACCACAAGAATTTTGGCACACTCACACTAGCAGAGTGAGTCTATTTTAAGATAGAAGCCTACCACCTCAATCCAACGATGAGGCCTAGTAAGGTGACAACCTTCTCTGCTTGAGCATATGCTGCTGTAAGAAAAACATTTCCAGCAAATCTTTCACAATTAATCTTTCTAGAAATAGGGAAGTGCTTCAACGAGAATGAATGTGGAAGAAAGACCTTGCATTTTTCCTACTTAATTAGAAAATTATGAAAAAGGCTAAGAATAGTTTGCTACATAAATGATATACTTAGGCATGCTCTTAATGCTTTGTGGGTTGAGATGATGAAGGATAAGACACCTGCCATGATCACAGAAGAAGAGCAGCAACAACCACCTCCACCACCTACTCATGAGCAAACACCAAAGGCCCCCAGTGTGGTTGGGCACATGTAGAAAATTCAAGAGCAACTCTTGTAATAATGAGAGTAGTAGGTAGGAACTTCTAGTGGAGACTCATCTATGTACAAACCAGCCATGAGTCACCTTAGAGAAGTGGCTCATATAATCATCTAGATGGAGGGAAGTGGATCAATGCTATCTACCCAATGAACGCAGGTGCCTAAAAGGTCAAATCCAAGTACCCAAGAGGTGACAATGTCTCTCTCTTAGCATCATCTATTCCCAAAAATCTTTGGGAATGTTTTTTTCTTTTCGGTGCACTTAGAGGAGGGTGAAGAGGCAACTGTATTGATGATGCAACACCAAGGGCAAGAGACAGCTATAGAGATCATTACCAATTGAGTTGCTAAGGTATTAAACACACTTGCAGTGCCTAAACTAGATGTTTCTACACTAAGAGATGTGTATGCATTCACAGAGATAATCAATGGAAGATTAAGTGCTGCCTAGCATGAAGAATTGCTGGACCGACTGGTGGGAATTGGGCAACTGATTCTGGATATCTTTGATTTTCTAGATACCATCAGTACAACCTAGTCAAAGCTCCTAGAGGCAAAGGGTAGGTGCCTCATCTTAAAATGGCAACTTGAAATGGCTCAAGCACACAATCAAGGCTTGGCCATAGAAGTTGCTGAGTTGCATGCCCAAATTGCCAACCCTACTTTTATCAACCTTGCATTAACATGAGATGAAGCTTTTCAATAAATTCAAGAACAACTAAAGCAGGTTGAGGGAGAAATGGTAATAATGGTCTTCAATAAGTCAGTAGCAGAAGCTGAAACTCATGTAGTACGAAAGGACTTGATGTAGATGCACCAAGAAAATGAGTTCTTGACTGTAGAAAATCATCACCTATGGAATGTTGATGTGCAAAAACAACAACTAGAAGAATTTACCCATCAATACTAGGAGTAGCTCACCAAGGCAAATGTCGAATTGAGGAGATTAGCAGTAGAGAATTGTAATCTCCCCATGGAGGAGGTTTGCATCTTATGCTAGAAATTGGTCATTGAGATTGTCTCCTAGAGAAATGAGGCTTTGAAATTTGTAAAAGTTAAAAATCATTACAGAGACCAAGTTGGCCTATAGAAAGAGGTAAATGAAAAGCATATCCAACTGGCAAAGGCAAAATTTAATGAGGATTTTTAGCAACTCTAATAAGGTAGAGAATTGTGGCAATCCATCATTGATTGATTGATGCCTATAATAGGGTAGAAGTTATCATGAAGGAGTTGCAGATTAAAGAGATGATGGAGTACATAGAGTTTTCCAATCTTTGGTATCAAACTTGGAAATGTTGACTACTAGATGGCCATGATCTAAACTTGAATAGTAAGTGGCCAGTTTGTACTTATTATATAAGGCTAAGTTCAAGACCTATAAAGACACCAAGCAAAAGCTTGCAGTTGTGAATGCTAAACTCAAGGTTCTCAAGGTGAAATTCACCAACTAGAGATTAGTCGTAGAGAACCTAGCCAAAAGAATGAACAACTACTAGGTGCTACAGGACACACTTTGAGGATTTGACATTGAGTGCAAGCAATTCATGGCCTAGTTTATCAATGTGAAGGAGCTATTTCTCATTTTACCTTGTCCTTGGGATGTTCCAACCCTAGCCCACATTAGCAAAGCTGCATGGACCATGAACTATCCCAGGAGTAAAGAAGAGAAAGTGAAGGTGTTATTGAATAGATTTTTCCTTCCACTTGAAGTAGCAATAGCAACAGGACAACCATAGCTGCCTCTGCCACCACATGTGTCTGAAGCTAATGAAGGTTGCTTAGAACCTTAGGAGTCACCACCACCTAGGATTGTCTAACTTTCTTCATCAACTTCATGCCATCAAAGAATGTGTTGTCCAATTTTGAAGAATCATGTCATGGGGTTCAATTTTGTGTCATGAACATCATAGTTTTTGTAATGTATTGATCCGTACACTAGGTAGTTAGTTGTTATATCCATTTTATCTTATTTTTTTTTGTTATGTCAAAGTTGGTCAGTAATTTCATACCTTTCCAATTTTGTAAGAACTCAAGGATGAGTTTTTATTTAGTCATGGGGGTATGATGAGTTTCGATTTATCATGTCATCTGGGCCGCATTGATGAGACCTTGTCAACATAGTCTATTACATTAATGAGGCCCCATTGATGAGGCCCCGTTGATGTAGTCATTTGCATTGACGTAGCCCCATTGATGCAAGGGTCAATCCTTGTCTATAAATATGAGCCACCAACCACATCTATGGCATCAATTCTCATAGTAGTAGTAGAGCTCTTGTAGTTTTTCTATTTAAAAGTTAGAATATTTTTCCCAAGTACCTGCAGTAGGAGCCATTGAGTGTATAGATCTTTATTCAAGCATTGTTGTACCTGAGCACGACAATGTGTGTGGTAATAAAGATGAGCTTTCTAATAAACCTTGCAACATTTTGGATAGATTAAATATTTCATTTATTTACTTAATATTTTTAATTACATATTCAATGTTTTCTAGTAATTAAGCTAATTAAGATAATTAAGCAAGATAAGCTAGATAGATTAAATACATAAGTATGACCACTTCGAGTGTTACATGTATTTGCTTAGTAATCCTAGTAGCATTATTACTTCGTATGTCCAATAGCGTAGCCTTTGGTAACCTAGTAGTGAATACATGGATTCAGGACATGTATGGACAGTGGAACTAGATACTTATGTTAGGATTAGCTAGAGTCTAGTAGGTTACATTGAATTAGCCATTAAATTACCTTATCTTTATCTCTATTCAAGCACCAAGACTATAAAACATAAAACTAAAAATATCATATGCCTCAATTACACTTAACCATACCATGTGCTTCACAAGTGTAATTGGGAAGACAATAAATGACCTTAGGGCAAGGTTCACTACCTAGAAAACTAGTGCACTAGAAACTATAAAGTCCATGGAATTTGACTAGATTGCACATGAACACTATGTGATTCATATGGTTGGGCGTAGGGGTACTTTGCCACTCATCAAGGTGGTAGGGTGCTTTTAATTTATGTTTAACCCCCAAGCGTTGCACGAGCTTGTTAAAAGTAGCACCTATAAAATGAGTACCATTGTTAGAAATTAATATACATGGCACTCCAAACCTATTTATAGCATTTTTTTGTACAAACTATGCAGTAGTGGAAGATGTACAGTCAGTGATGACTATTGCTTCTGCTCATTTTGCACAATAGTCAACATTGACTATTATGTATGCCTTTTCATTTGACATGGGTATGATGGGATCTATAAAGTCTATGCCCTAGATGTCAAAGGATTCTAGTGGTTGAATCCACTATTGAGATTCCTCCATTTGAGCAGTCAACGCACCATCTTGTTGATAACATTCACAAGAGTAGATGAATTGGTGGACATTGTTGAAGATTATTAATCAATAGTACCCTACCATTAGGATTTTAATGGTTGTTCATCTCCTTGCATAGTGGCCCCCACAAGGACCCTTATGAGTGTCTTGGAGAATGTGTAGTTGGTTAGCATCAGGAACATACTAATGAACTAGGCCATTGATGCACACATTGTAAAGATGTTCGTTAATCTCCATGAAGTGTTTGGCCTGATGAAGAAATTGTTGTTTCTTCTAGAGGTATAACTCTTGTGGCATCTCTTAAGTGAGAAGATAAGTGAGGATGCCATTGTACCATTTTAGTTCAGTAAATACTTTTTCATTTATTGCACTGACAAAGAAGAGTTCATTAGGAAATTTATCAGAGAGTAGGCTCTCATCCTCTTTATTATCCCATCGTAACCAAGACAAGTGATCAACGACCACATTCTTAGTTTCCTTTTGATCTACCATTGTAAGATTGAACTCTTGCAAGATCACTAGCCATCGTATGACATGGGGCTCACTGTTATTTTATTCATTAAGAAGTGAATAGCATTGTGGTTAGTGTGCATAAATATCTTATATCCAAGCACGTAGTACCTAAACTTCTCTAAAGCATATACCACAACCATTAGCTCTTTCTCTGTTGTGGTGTAATTGAGATGCACATCCACAATGCTTTAGCTTACATAGTGAATGTAATATGGATGTTTATGATCATCCAACTATGTAAGCACAACTCCCAAGGCATAGTTTGATTCATTCATTATGATGTAAAATGAATGAGTTTAATCAAGTGTTCATAGAATGGAGTCTCTACAAACTTCTCCTTAAGCTGCTAGAATGCCTTTTCACATTCCTTGGTCCATATGAATAGAACATCTTTCTTTGTAAGCTTGACCAATGATTTTGCAATCTTAGATAAATTCTCTATGAATCATTGGTAGTAGCCAGTGTGTCCAAGGAATGATTGGACATCTTTATTGATTTTGGTTGGTGGGTTATTCCTTGAATGACCTGAATCTTTTCAGGTTTTACCTTAATCCCTACCTGAGAAATTCTTTACTCTAACACAATTACTCTTAGACCATGAGATGGCTCTTTTTCCTATTAAGTTGAAGATTAGTCTCCACACACCTTTTAAGCACTTGCTCAAGGCACTCTAAGGCTTGCTCAAATTTAGTACCATAGGTGGAGGAGTCATCCATAAAGACTTTCACCCTACTACCAATCTGTTGCTGAAAAATGCTTAGGACCAAGCATTAGAAGGTTGCATAGGCATTACATAGATCAAAGGGCATCTTACAATATGGAAAACTCCCCCAAGGACTTGTGAATGTTGTTTTGGCTTATTCCTTGGACACGATCTATATTTGGTTATAGCCACTATAATCATTTAGAAAGCTATAATAGCAATCTCTAGAAATAGTGTCCAACACTTGGCCCATAAATTACAATGGGAAATGATCTTCATGTTTAACCACATGAAATCAATACAAACCTACCACTTGCCATCTTTCTTTAGCACAATTACAAGTGGGCTAACCCACTCATTATCCACAATTGGATAAATAAACCCCTCCTTAAGAAGTTCTTCAATTTCCTATTTGACAATTTGTTTCAATTTGGGATTCACTCATTGCTATAGCTACCTCTTTGGCTTCATGGCTAGATTGGTATAGATGTGAAGTTTTCATATCCTAGGATCAATTCTTGTGAGTTCATGATATGACCAAGCAAAGGTTGTTCACCATTTATTGATCACCTTCAATAGCATCCTTTTCTTCTCAAGAGCAAGGTTAGCGTTGATTATCATTACCTTGCCATTTTTTAGAAATGCATATTCCATGTTAATAGGTAGAGTTTTCAACTCTAATGGCTCCTATTGAAAACTGTCAAGGATTTCCAACTCTCCTCAATTGGTATCATCAAGTTCATCATTAAAGAGCTAGCAATGAACTTACTTCAATTCATCCATGCCTAACATAGGCACAAGTTAGGCTCTTAGTAGGTTCCATGCAAAGTGTGTTGATTTCAAAATTAGCTATTAGCCATTGGGTATCCTCCTATTTTGTGGCTGTTATGTACAAGCAATTTTGGATTTTAGATTTATCTACACATTATCTACATGCTTTGATTGATGTGATTTTAATAGACTAGAGGTTCTACACATAGTTTCAGCTTGTATTGTTGTACGTGATGCATGGAACTAGCTTCTTCTTAATCTTTCCAAATGCATTTTCCTTGAAAATATTCAGAAAAAGATCTTTGATGTCCATTTGTGCATCAACAATGCTCAACAAAGCCCTTCCCATAATGATTGGAAAGTTCCCCTTGCAATTGTCAACTTTGATTACTAGGAAATCAACAGGATATGACCACTCATAAATAGTGGTTACTATGTTCTCCACTAGTCCTAATGGAATAGTGATGGACTAATTTGCTCATTCTAAATAAATGTTATTATTTTTGAGAGGAGGTAGGCTCCATGTATTGTACATTTCATGTGAAATTAGGTTGACACCAAAACTTGAATCAAGAAGAGCCTTGCATAGCTCATTTCTAGCAATCTACAAGTAAATGAGAGGACTTCTAGGATTAGTTCTTTTCTTAGAAAGGTTGCCAGCCTTGATCCAATTAGATACAACATGGGTTAACATGACTATGTGGATCTTGGAAGGCATTTGATATGAAGGGATCTCAAAAAGAATGGATGCAGAGGATGAAGGAGACACATGATGACCAATCGCATAAGTAGGTGAGGGATTGGTAGGGATATTGGTTCAGAAGAATGTTCTTTTACAGGATCTAGGTTCCAAACCACTCAGCTAAGGAGCCAACTATAGATTAACAGTCCTAGTAGTGTTACATTACTACAAATATGCGAGAATTTTTCCTTGCATGGATGGAGAAAGTGGTAATTGGGTTGAGGGTGGAGGAAAAAGTATTGAAGGATGAGAAGTATGATAAGAATATGGGGATTTCCCTCTAGGAGATGGAGAATGAATTCTGTAGTACTTTGGAGGGTAGTAGTAATGCTAAAAAAAAGTGTGACTAGAAGAGTCACATGGAAACATGTGTTGCTGAACATAGTACCCATATGGATCTAGCTACTTGTAAGGGTATTGCTACCTTGGTGGTAGCATCCTCACAATTGTGGGTGCTATCACTGACGGTGCTGCTCATATGGTTGTGATGGAGCTCCACTTGGATAATAAGCTTTTTGTTGTTGGTGAAATTGTCTTAGGTTGCCTTGAGGATAAGGCAACCTTCTAGGTGCTTACCTTTGTGCTAGTTTAGGATTTAGAGAATACATCCTAGATTCTTGTAAGTGTGACATAATAGGAGAACATCCCTTAGGATGTTCATATTGGCAGATGTCACACCTATTATCATCACCTAATTTTGACACCATAACTTCTTCTACTACTGTAGCTTTGCCCCTACCCCTTTGGTAGGCACATTCATCTTTTTTCCTTCTCCTATGATCATGGTCACTATCTTGCTCTTTGGATTATTCTACAATTTTCAAAGTAGTTTGAAATTTTTCATCCAAAGATTCCCATATTTTATCAACCTTAGCTAAAACTTTGGACAAAATTTTTTGAATTGGCAAGATTTTCTGCTGCACCATGTCATTAAGTGGTGCTTCCCCCTCATTGTCATAGAATTGGACCTTCCTTTTTCTAATGGAAGTATCTTAGTTACTTCTTAGCACTTTCCTGTTTTCTCAACTCATCGTCTTCTTTTGGAACTTGCTCAATTAGCCTTTAAATCTAATAGACTCTTAGTTTTGATAGTCTCTCTTGGACATAGATCTCAAGAGTTTTCCTCATTTCTAATTGGACCACATCTTTGATATGGCAAAGTTGCTTCTGTTGAGAGTAACCATGGCCAGGACATTTGTTCAAAAGGGAATAATACTTGCTCATGGTTATATCCAAGGGTTCATGTTTTCCTTATTGGTAGCCTTGGATTTGCATTCTCAAATTAGACACTCTAGAGTATGTTTGATATTTGTCATTAAACAACTCAAGCATCATACTCTATCTGTGAATTTATTTCTACTTCAAGGAGTGGTACCAACTTTCTACTTCTTTTATGAGTGTCCCAGAAAATATCTTAAGTTTTTGCTAATCATTTTCTATGTTTTTCAAGGCATAGATATTATGATAGGCTTGAAGATGGGTTTGTGGATCTGAGTTATATCCCCCCTCAAATCTGGGGATACTGTTCATATCCACCTCTTGATTCTACTATCTTTCACATGCTTGGTTAGAATTTTGACTACCTCTGCAATGTTCAACATGCTTCAAGTTACCAATAAAGGTTCACCATCATCATGATTTCAATGATGCCTATGATGTCCCCTGCTACCCCTTCATTCATGGTAGGTTCTATGATCATTTTTTCATTGTTCACCTTCATTGTAGTTTTCTCCCCTATGGTTTTGATCAAATTTAGAGGAGGAAGAAGAAGATGTAGATGAAGAGGACAAAGAGGGAGGAGGACTACCACCACCATGGTATCTAGCACCTCCTCTTCACTTGTCATGGCCATGATCATTAGGTTTTTTGTCACCATGATGCTTTCTTGAGCCCCTACCTTGACTCCCACTTTTGATTGAACCCATATTGTTGATAGTGGATTGCAGATTTGGGTTCAAGCCCCTATTACCAAAGTTAAGGGGTTGAGAATCTTCATGTTGAGAATCCCTAGAGGGAGGATCCTTATTATTTTTTTGGTTTAGCAAGAACAAGGGGTTAGTGAACTGTTTTCCTTTCATAACTTCATGGCACTTCTCTTAGTGTTAATCTTGTTTGCGTTGTGCTTTTGTGGGATAGTAGTCCCCCGATAGTCATGGTTCTGCATAATGTATTTATCATAGAGATCTTAGATGTCCAACCTCTTAAGAGTTTGGAGTAGCATCCCAAGAACAGATCAGTTAGGAGGCAACACAATGTTGCCCTTCATATCTCTCCACCGTAGCTGCTCATCTTAATGTGGAACAAAGGTGAAATCAAGTACAAAGTCATCTAGATGAGCGTACATCACTTTGAATTCTTGGGGCACTGGCAATTTTGATTCATCATGCTTGTGAGAAGAAGAAATTTTGGATTAGAGAAAAAATTCAATGTGCTTATATTATAATTATAATTATAATTATATATTTTTGAATAATTATGAACTTAGGGTTCATTAGAACGATCTTAACTAATATTCACTAAGTCTTAGATAGTGCATGTATCAAACTACAAGTCCTCGACAATGACACCAATGATGAGTGATGAGTAGACTCTATGCCCAACCATACGAATCACTAAGCGTTCATGTGTGATCTGGTTGAATTCCATGGACTTATAGCCTTTTAAGTACACTAGTTTCTAGGAAATGAAACCAACCATTACAATCGCTGTCTTCCCAATTACACTTATGAAATGCAAAGGTATGGTTAAGTGCAACTAAGGCATATGATTTTTATCATTTTTATGTTTTATGTTTTAAGTCACATAAGAATAAAGAGTAATTTATAAAATAAAATAATTAAATTGCTAATTTAATCTAATAGCTACACCTAACTAATCCTAATATAAGCATCTATTCCCACTTATCCTACACATCCTAAACATGGTTAACGCTACTGGATTACCAAACATTAAGCGTTACTAAAATTACCAAGTGCCAAGCATATGCTCGAAGTGGTCGTACTTATGTGCTTAATTAATCACTATTTAATCTATCTTAATTTAGCTTAATGTAGTTTAATTAATTATTTAATTACTTAAAGGATTAAAGAGAATTATATAAAACATTAAATGCATAAGTAATCAATTAATCCATTTCAAAGTGTTGTAAGGTTTATTAGAAAGCTCATCTTTATTGCTACACACACTACTATGCTCAAGTATAATAGTGCTTGAATAAAGATTTGTACACTCTTTGACTCCTACTATGGACACTTAGAAAAATATTTTAACTTTCAAATGATAAAATTGCAAGAGCTTCGCTACAACTATTACAAAAGATGCCATAGACATGGTGGGTGAGTGTGTATTTATAGGAAAAAATAGATACTACATTGACAAGGCCACATCAACACATCAAATCCCACGTTCATGCAGCTACATTGATTGGGTAGGATCAACATAACCCAAAAAATGTGACTTATCAATGCTTGCACCACAATAGGCCCTAAAAATATAATATTTCCATCATACTAGTTTCATTAACATCACATATCATATTTCATAAGTCCACATCATACCATACATTACATATATATTAATAAACAATTTGTAACCAAAATCGTACAATTTCAGGAAATATGCAAAATAACATGCCTAAGCTCAATTTTTGAGCTATTCACTCCAGATGCCCACATTGCATGATCATATATACTAATCTAGCACAAAATATAGGATAAAGGTAAAGACAACCTTCCAATTAAAATTGTTGAGGCAAAAAGAAAGAAACAAGCAGAAAATCCTCAAAAATCTAACAAGACTCTGTTTTGCTCCAAATAAGTTATGCACCCACATAGATGTGACTGCAGCAATTTCAAATCTAGGTTTAGAGCAAGCAAAAAATGTCCACAAAGCTTAAAATTCCAATAAAAAAGGATGAAACAAAATAGAATTAATAGAGAATAAATGTGATATTAGTTTTTGTTTCGAGAGACAGAAAGAAACGAAAAAAATCTAATTTTTATGGGTGGTGGTCGAAAAAGGGCAGTGGTAAAAAAACAACATTATAAACTAGGTTTTTTTTTTCATCATATGCTTTTTGTTAAAAAAAATATACACAAGCCACTTCATTTTTTCACATCATGTGCAACATTTGATTTTTAATTTTACTTTTTTTTTCACAAGTCTATTTTTTATTCTCTTTTGATGAGTGGCGAGGTACCCCTACACTCAACCATACAAATACGAGCGTGCACGTGCGATCTAGTCCAACTCCACAGACTAAATGCCTTAACACCACAAGAAACACTTGGGGTTAATCATTCGTTGTCTTCCCAGGCTTGCTTGTAAGTGTCATGATGTATGGTTAAGCAAGTATGAGGTATGTGATTTTTTTGGTATTTTTCGGCTTATCTCCTATGCTATCAGAGGAAAGGGTTGAGAAACTAAGCTAACTCTGACTAATGTCCTAAGTCTAAGTTAACTAGCGTCAGCATCCGTTCC
>MNCI01014074.1:268125-285563 GCA_015680685.1 Gnetum montanum
GTCTCATCACCTTTTCAACTAATACCTTGCATTTCAAATGTGCATAAGAATCACATTGGGACTCCAAATTAAAATTCTTTTGAACCCATGAAATTCTTATCAAATCCTCTACACATTCACATGCCAAAATCACACTTGAACATCACACAACATAGTACTATAGTTCAAATGCATAAATACTAAAATCACACATAAAGCATAAAGACATATAGAGTAGGTGCTCTAGTACCCTCACTACCAACAACCTCACCTATCTAACACATCAAACAGGGCTAGTGTACATAATCATGTTAGTTAAGCATGCTAAGACATCATAATCGGAATATAAAGATGAAGAATTATAACATAGAAAATACATTTATATTAAATTAACTCATCCTTGACAACCCACCTGGACTCCATATCTAATGTATAAATTGTAAGTGTATGACCATACCTAATGAGATGTAACACTCTCCCCTCCTTGAGAATCTTCCTCCTAAATGATCTTAGAATGAGCTACGTACATCTCAATCTCCACCTCCTAGGTAGCCTCTGAAGCTACATGTCTATTCCATAAAACCTTAACCATAGGTACAGCTTTACTGTGTAGCTGTCGAAACATATGATCAACAATCTCTATTGTTAACATAACTAACATAAAACTGTAGTTGCATCCTTGAATGGTCAATCACATGATGTTCATTAGGCACAGAATGTTGTAGCATAGATACATGAAATACATCATGTACATGTGCCAAATGAAGAGGTAATGCTATCCAATAAGCCACTCTCCCAATTCGTTGTAACACCTAAAAAGGACCAATGTATCTAGGAGAAAATTTTCCTTTTCAACCAAATTGGGTAAGGCCTTTCAAAGGAGAAATACATAGAAAGACATGATCTTTGACTATAAATTCCAATGGCCTTTGACACCAATTGACATATGTCACCTACCTATCCTATGTAACTCTTAATCTATCTCAGATCTCCCGAATTTGCTCTGTAGTCTACCTCACCAAATATGTGCTCACCTGCTAATGATCGTCTATGGTATTCCAACATAAAGGTGTTCTACATGGTCTACCATATAAAATATAATATGATTCTACCTACAAACTCTTTTGATAACTATTATTATATGCAAATTCAACTAATGGTAGCATCGATTCCAACATTCTCTATATTGCAAAGCATAAGCTCTCAACATGCCTTCTAAAATCTAATTCACTAGCTTAGTCTAACCATTAGTTTGTGGATGATATGCCAAACTCATATTTAGCTTTGGACTCATCTCCTTCTGTAATGCATGCCAAAAATGTGACATGAATCAAACATCTCTATCCCTAATAATCTATTATGGCATTCCATGCAAACACACTATCTCTATAAGAAAGAGATGTGTAGTTTCTACTCTATTCATTGATGATCATGTGGCAAGGAAATGGGCAAGCTTTGTCAAAAAATAAACAACTACCAATATAGCATCATGGCCACTATGAGCCCATGGAAGATTAATAATGAAATCCATACCAATGGCATCCCATTTCCACTAAGGAATATCATGGGAATGCAAATATCCCCTAGGCCTTTGATGCTATATCTTCATTTGCTAGAAAATTAAACATTGAGATACATACTCTCATATATTCCTCTTCATACTAGGCCACCAATACATTTGTTGTAAAGTTTGGTACATTTTTTGACTACTTGGATGCATTTGGTATCTACTCATGTGGGCCTCATCCATCAACTAAATTCATAGAGCTTCTAGAACACATACTTGACCATCCCTTCATGACACTTCATGACTATCCATAAAGAGTGGTCCATCAGAGGTTATCTATTGCTGCAATTGCTAACACCATGGATCATGTTGTTGTTTCTCTCATATTTGCTCATGAAAATCTAATTGGATTGTCAAGGTATTAAGCTTACTTGCTATCCTACTCAATGCACTTGCTACTTTATTAGTCTTTCTAGACCTATATTTAATGGTGAGATTAAAGTCATCAAGCAGCTCCACCCATCTACGTTATCACAAGTTTAACTATGGTTGACTCATAAGATATTAAAGGCTCTTATGATCAGTCCAAATAGTAACCTACTCCCCATATAGATAATGCCACCAAATATTTAATGCAAAGATCACAACACCAAACTTTAGATCATGCATGAGATATCTAATTTCATGTGGCCTTAATTGATGGGATGCATAAGCCACAACTTGTCCATCGTGCATCAACACATAACCAAAGCCATCCCTTGAAGCATCAGTACTAACATCATATAGATGTTTAGGTGTAGGAGATATTAGCATTGAAGTAGTCACCAATCTATGATTCAACTCTTCAAATGTAGCCTGACAAGCTGGGCTCCAAATAAAGTTAGTCTCCTTCCTCAACAATTGAGTCAAAGGAGATGCTATACAAGAAAATGTTTCACAAACTAATGGTAATATCCTACCAAACCCAAGAAGCTTTATCCTCCACTACTAATTGCAACACAGGCAAATCATGAACGATTACAATCTTTACAGAATCCATAGAGATACTAACTCCTGACACCACATGTCCAAAGAACTAAATCTTTAACTACCAAAATGAACACTTGGATGGCTGAGCATATAGTTGGTACCTCTTCAAAGTTTGTAAGACCATCTACAAGTGCTTTGCATGAAATTACTCATTAGGAGAATATACTAAGATATCATATATGAACATAATCATAAACTGATTTAGAAATAGTCACATCACATTGTTCATGAGGTGCATGAAAACTACTGGTGCATTTGTCAACCCAAATGGAAACAATAAAAACTCATAATGGCCATATTATGTTCTGAATGCTGTATTTGACACATCATGTTCACGAACCTACACCTAATCATATCCAAACTTGAGATCAATCTTTGAGAATACATGAGCTTCCCGAAGTTGATCAAACAAGTCATTAATGCATGGTAGAGGATATTTATTCTCCACAGTCACCTAGTTTAGCTACCTATAATTTATGCATAGCTACAAACCCCCATGCTTCTTTTTAACAAAAATCACTAGTGCACCCCACGGTGATACACTGGGTTGAATAAGGCCTTTGACCAAAAATTCCTATAGCTGAATCTTTATCTCTACTAGCTCTGTGGGAGACATCCTATGTGGAGCCTTTGAAATAGGCTCTGTACTAGGTTTAAGTTCAATTTTAAACTTAATCTCTTACCTTGGTGGTAAACCTGGTAATTCTGATTGGAATACATCAGAGAATTCTTGAACCATAGGAATTTGATCTATCTCCACAATATTTATTTTATATATTGTAGCCACAAAGCATTCATGTCCTTTTTGAAGCATCCTATGGTACCTCCAAGAGAATACTAAATTTAGGCACATAGTCCTTAGATGAGTTTGTAACTCAATTAGAGCACCATCAATTGATTATAGTTATAGGAGATTTTACTGATAGTCCAAACTAGCATTGAACTGTGACAACCAATCCATTCTCAAAATTACATCATATATCCCAAGTTCTATAACATGTAAATCATTAACCCATTTTAGACCTTCCAAGTCTACTAGCACAATTATACATACTTGATTAACTCATGTTTCATGATCCCCAACAAAAGATACTATCAACCTAGGAGAAAAAGAGTGACATACTAGAACTACATCATGTGTAATTGTAGGATCTATGAAAAAATGGCTAGCACCTGAATCAAATAAAATCAACGCATCAAAGCCTAAAATTGTACCTCCTATATCCATCACTGCATTTAGCTACACATCCAATGGCTGGTTTGTTAAGGAATACACCCATCCTTAAGTTCTTTAGACCCCTCCTCTAGGCTGAGTGATTGGTGCTCCACATCCACCCTGAACTAGAGGTCATTGTCCTCAGCCTTTGCCTCCTCCACTACTACTTGCCTATTTTAGGCACTCTCGAGCCCAATTCCTTGGTTTCCCACATGCAAAACAATTCTAGTAATCCCTCTGCATATGACTAGGTTGCCCACATCTATAACAAATAATAGCTTCATGATTAGCTCCAATAGTAGGACCACAAGCAAGTGTTCGTGCTTTCCTCCATGTCCATAAGCTTTCTTGGAGGGGCTAGGTCTCTATCTGGATGTCGGTCCTTTCTTCTACCCCTGCCCCTATCACCTCTCTCTACGAGCTATATCTTCGAGCTAACTCCTCGCTAAATCCATGGCTACTACTGTAGCATCATCATAGGACATCAATATGAGAGGTAAGATGTGGTTCTTCAAAGATGGCCTCAACCCTTTAACAAATCTATTTGTCCATGCTTGAGCATGTCTACATTTGTGGTACATAACTACTAAGCTTTAAGAAATGAGCATCATAATTTGCTGCAAACCAACTACCTTGATACAAATAATAGAACTCATCCTCCTTGGCTTGAGCATATTGGGTAGACACATAATGAGCTTGAAAAGAGGTAAAAAAATCATCCAATGCCACATCTTAGTTCGTCCGTTCAGTCATCCAGCAATGCCAAGTAGTAATGACCTATTGATATATTGCCAAGTGAGTTTGCTGAATTGATGAGCACCCCATCAAATCAAAAGCCTTTTTCAATTCCTCAAACCATTCTATAGCTATAGTGGAATCCTTAGTGCCATCAAATTTAGGAGGTCCCAACTTCCAAAATTGTTTTACAAATTTTCCATTAATAGGCTACATGTTTAATTCTCTTGAGCTTCCACTACCACTACCACTTCCCACTTCCCTGATTGTGGGAATGTGATCATCACTAGCTGTAAGATGCTACTATAGGGTTTATAATAACTGTTGTATTAGATTTGGTTGTGTATTTGTACGACCACTACTAGATATTGAGGAGGTTGCTCCTGTTCATCATTAGGTCCTTATGGTTTGCGGTCCCCACTAGCATCATGATCATGTCTACTATATATATCTATAACCTAAAATCACAAATGGATGAGTACTCCAACCTTCATGACACATCGGAGTAAACTAGCTCTAATACCACAATGTAACACCTTGTCCTAGCTAGGGTAAGGCGATGCCTAGGATCACTAATAATCTTACAACAAAAGCATGATAACTAAAAACCAATGATGTGTAAAATATATGATATTGAAGAAGGTTAAACTACACAAAAATTTCATACCAAACCAAAAACTAAACATACATTTCAATTGATAAAACTACATGTCTCTACATAAATCAAAATATGCATTGCTTTGCTAAAATACAAAAACACAAAAACATCATCATCATATATGTAAGAGTATAGAGAGTTTCATACAACTATACATAGTCCATAGTAATGTACATGAAAATATACATTAACCAAGCATTGAAGATTTTTATTTCCTCTACTCTCCCTCTCCATGCTCATTTGGGCACCTACGCCTTTCATCTGTAATTAAATAAAGTCAGTACACAACTAAGTCGGAAGCCTTTACACTTCCCTTGCTAGATGGTCAACAAGTGTTGCATTAGAGGAAAGGAGTGGGGTATAAGGCAACCTACAACAATTGTTAGTCTTACACATGCTCAAAACAACACACACACCATATCATCCATATTTCTAACATAATCATTATCGAAGAGGATAGATGGCTATCATACAATCACAGATAAAGTCATGGTTCAACCTCATCTATCATATATTTGTTACACCACATCACATGAATTTCCACTGCCATGCCCATGTCATCATACCTACAATATACCATTAAACAGTCCATGATCCACACAATCACAATCCAATCATAATATATATTATCAAAGATATGACTTATAAGTCAATACTATCATATACATAGCCCATGTGAAGCATTGCCATGAGCACTCATAATAGCCATTGTTTGTAAGTCTTTTCTTAGTCTTTTATTTATCTAATTAGTATTAGGATTTGTCAACCTATGACCTGCAACCACTAGCCTTCTGGAGAACTAGTGATAGGGATGAACACACCTATGCCACGTACCAACTGTAGGGATGAACACACCTACACTCTCTCACTCTCAGGACGAGGCTTGAGATAAGAGCCTCATTGATGCATCACAGTGGGGGTCAATCCATACTACCTCTAGGATGCTTCATCACCAATTGGTCTACACCCTCATTGCAGCATCACCTGCCAACGATCGTCACAAGTGTCCTTGTGAAGACATGTACAAAGTTTGACTAGCTTAAGCTAACATATGCCACAAACACAACACATCCAAACAAGCATAACATAACCACATAGATCCACACCTAATAGTCACAGACATTTTATGAAAATAATACCACGATTCAACAAAACAACATTAATATCATGATATGACGAAACAATACCATATTTCTCAAACTGCATGTAATTTCAAATAAATGACCACTATACTAACCTTCAAAATGATATATGCCTAAAGAGAATCAATCCCACTATTAGAAAGTACTTCCCAAAATGATCCCAATGATACTAATTTCACTTAAATCAGACTCCTAAAAGCAAAGTAATGTATGCTTAAAGTTTGATTAATAAAATAATAATTAATAATATTTAATTACCATGAGGAGGAATTGAAACTTCCAAAAATGCTTATGCCACAATAGGCCCTAAAAATGTAATATTCCCATCATACTAGTCTAATCAACATGACATCATATTTCACAAGTCCACATCATACAATACATTGCCTATATATTAATAAACCATTTGTAACCAAACTATATAATTTTGAGAAATATGCAAAATAACATACCTAAGCTTAACCTTTGAGTTATCCATCCCACATGCCCACATTTCATGATCATATATACTAATCTAGCACAAAAATACAGGGAAAATGTAAAGACAAACCACCAATTAAATTTGTTAGGGCAAAAAAAGGTCGAAACAAGTAGAAAACCCTCAAAAATATGGCAAGATTCTATTTCGCTCCAAACAAGTTCTACACCCACATAGTTTAATATTTCAAAAGAGAAGGATGAAATAGAAGAAAACTAAAAAAGAATAAACATGATATCAATTTTTGTTTAGAGAGATAGAAAAAAACAAATGGTAAAAAAAAAAACATTATAAACCATGTTTTTTTTCATCATATGTTTTTTGTTAAAAATATATATATATACAAGCCACTTCCTTTTTGCATGTCACTTGCAACATTTGATTTTTAATTTTAATTTTTACTTTTACTTTTTTTTTTCATAAGTTTATTTTTTTTATTTCCTTCCCAACTAATACCCTATATTTCAAACATGCATAACAATTACACTGGGATTCCAAATTAAAATCCGTTTGAATCTATGAAATCCTTATCAAATGCCCTACACATTTACATGCCAAAATCACACTCGAACATCATGCACCAGAGTGCTATAGTTCAAATGCATAAATATTAAAATTACACATAAAGCATAAAAACATACTAAGTAAGGGTTCTTGTACCCAAATCCAACACCCCTACTAGTAACCTCACTTATCTAACACATTACATCATAATCGGAACATAAAGATGAAGTCTTATAACATAGAAAATACATTTATATTAAATTAACTCATCCCTCACAACCCTGGACTCCACACGTAATGTATAAATTGTAAGCTTATGACCATACCTAATGAGATGTAACACTCTCCCCTCCTTGAGAATCTTCCTCCTGAACATTCATAAGATGAGCTATGTGCATCTCAAGTCTCCACTTTCCAAGTAGCCTCTAAAGCTGCATGTTTACTCCATAAAACCTTAATCATAGATACAACTTTACTACGTAGCTGTCACAACATATGATCAACAATCTCTACTGTTAACATAACTAACATCAAACTGTAGTTGCATCTTGAATGGTCAATCACATGATGTTTATTAGGCACATAACATTGTAGCATAGATACATGAAATACAACATGTACATGTGCCGAATGAGGGGGTAATGCTATCCGATAAGCCATTCTCCCAATTTGCTCTAACACTTGAAAAGGACTAATGTATCTAGAAGCCAATTTCCCTTTTGAGCCAAATCGGGAACAGCTTTTCAAGGAAGAAACACATAGCAAGACATGATCTCTGACAGTAAACTTCAATGGCCTTCAATGCTGATTAGCATATGCCCCCTTCCTGTGCATCTCTCAATCTATCTCGGATCTTCTGAATCTGCTCTGTAGTCTGCCTTACCAAATCTGTGTACCTAATGTATAAATCATAAGTGTATGACTATATTTAATGTATCTGTATGGGGTGTAATAACAAATATGAATATGGATAAAGGAAGTGAAATTGATTGGTTGAGCATTTGCCCTTGTTTAGTAGGAGTTGAAGACTTCCTTTCAGTTTTTGCCCTTCATGATTATGGCTTCAGATGAATGGTTATTTTCTTTGCCGTTACGGTAATACAATCTTTGATCTGATTCTGCTCTGGTGTACGATCTATGAAGATCCAACACATATCCATTCATAAATGATGATAAGAGAGCTACGCTCTTATGATGATGTCATACCTAGATGTAACGGTGATTTCAAACACTTGAAAAATTGTTGACATTTGCAAGTGCGTTGACTTCATCGCAGATGTCGATGTGTGGCAATTTTCTTTTAAATTGCTTTGTTTCTCTGTAATATACATTTTCCATTTGTAAGGTCTGCATATTTGGATGAGGAAGATCAGTAAATGAAATGATATGGTATCTGACGTGGCTACAGTGCTTTTCATGCCAATGCATGGGCGCTGTAGATTTGTAGATTTAGCAGTGTTTTTAAAATATGTGAACGATTTTTTCAAGATATTGTGTGATACTTGATCAGCAATGCGGTTATTCAATGTGAACCCCTTCCCTTTAGCATTACCTTTTTGTTTTGTTTCATGTATTTTGAATTCTTATCCTACATTTGTTAACTGATCCACTAAAATGCAATGATTTAATTCTTTGGTATGCAGTGAAGAAACGGTGTTGGAGTTTTCAGCTGCAAATTGTGCTTATGATGCGTTAATTCCTCGAGTCTCTACAATGCAGTTTTGGATTTGATCCGAATTGTGGCTGTAAATCATGCATAAAAATGAAGCCGTTGACGCGTTATGAGTCAGGCAACATGCAGAATAACAAGTTGGTTGTAAATGGTTATTGTGATGCATATTAACTTGACATTTGATCTAGGTTTTAACAAATTTGGGAACATCTTAAAGAGAGCAATGTTCCACGAAAATTTTCATGGACTTCCATCAACTTTTGCCCTTCTAGAATTATTTTTCATTATTTGTAATGCTATGTCCAGAAAAGAGAGGAAGGTATTTGCCAATTGATAGGATTTTTTTTGATTAGGAAATTGATTGTTTGCAATGGACCAAGACAACCATATTTCAACAAAACAGGGACCTGAAATTTAATTGTATTCTTGTTTAATGCTAGAACACTAATATAGTATTACAACAATGTAAGATATGTGTACACCATTGCTTATCTCTGTAATGTGCTTAATGAGAACAAGTGTTGAGATTTATAAGTTCCCAGAACATGAAAGGCAAAACTTAACCATCAAAAACCCATTACTTAGATTTGAAATCCATACATTCCCACAAAGGAATATAGAGCTACACCACTCTTTTTTATATCTTATAGCTCCTACACAGACAATAACAAGTCTACAATGGATTGAAAGTGAATTGGATCATAATTCTAAGATAGCAGAGCAGTATCAGATGCTGAGGTATCCAAAGACCTTTTGGAAAGGATCCCATAAAAAGTGAAGATCCCATGTCCCTCCAAATGCAAGTCCAAATCCCAAACCCATTGCAACTATTGATACTTCATCTTCTATTTTATCATCCATGTCCTTGTATTTTCTGCATCTTTTCCATGCTCTATTACTGCATATTTATGTTGTAGAGAGTAGCCACATAGACATTTATTCCCTTGAAAACAAGTTTCATCAAATGCGTTGAACTGCAAACCTGTGGGAGTTCTTCCACACAGAAGATTGTTGGATACATTAAATGAACTTTAAAATATCAAATTCAGCAGCTTTGAAGGAATGTCCCCTGTCAATTGGTTGGAGTTTTAAGTCTAGCTCCTCTAAAATACTTGCAAGAATTTTACCTTCTAACGTGTGTTGTTCGATAGATTCAGCTGCCTTAACCCATTCAAAACTCCAATGAAAATTGGAATTTAACCCATTCAGATCAATCAAATGGTTGTTCTCATGTATTGCCTAAAACATTCCAAACCTTTTTCCCTTTTCATTACATCTGCTAGTCCATCCAAGCATGCAAACGAGAAACTATTTTGAAGAAAGAAACCCATCCAAGCATGCAAACGAGCAACTATTTTGAAGAAAGAAACCCATTAAGCTGTTGTAACCTAGCTACAGTATTTCCAATCCCTTTTTTTTGTTTGATAATCTGACAACTGAGCACATACTCTATTGCTTGCTTTGAAAGGCCACTGAAAGGAATTATTAAACAATGTCAATTGGATGAGTTTGCTTCCAAGTTTGGGAATTATTTCATTGAATGCGTTAGAAGACAAATCTAAAATATAAAGAGAAGAAAGATTTGAGAATATAGCGGTGGCAAGTTCTCCCTCAAGTCTGTTATTAGGAAGCTACATTTCTTCCAGCCGTGTCATGTTGGCTATGCATTTAGGAATTTGACCATCGAGTTGGGTGTGATCTAATGTCAGTTGCTAAAGTAGAGATAATTTACAAAGCTCTTAGAGTATGCCGCCTGCGCTCGTGAATATCCCTAATAAAATGAGATTCCACAGGGGACTTGAGAGATCCTATTTTCGCTAGTATTTTGCCACTGAAATTTTTAAAGCGTGGTGGAGAAACCCTACTTAAATTTTTTTGTTTCATCCTCATGCGAGGCATGCCTCGAGGAAAGATATTGAAGATAACAGAGATCGCCCAAGGATGAGGGAATGCTACCTAAAAGCTCGTTATACCTCAAATCTAGTTCTGGCAAAGAGGTGAGATTGGAGATTGGCCCATGACAAGGGAATGTGAGTCGACAAGTTGTTCCCGTATAAATATTAACTCTGTAAGAGAAGTGCATCTTCCCAAGCATGCATGAATCTTACATGTCAAGTTATTAATATAGAGATGAAGAGCACGGAGAGAGGTGAGATTGCAGATAGAGGCAGAAATAGTCCCTGAGAAAAAATGAGATGCGATGACCATTATAGCTTGTATGGAGTGCTATGATGGTCACTGTTCAAGAGGTAGGGTGAAACCATGAACTGTAATCGTTATGATCGTTATGGGTGCTTTTTTGATATCTGTGCATTATTTAATGTGGTCAGTGCTTTGATTTCACAAATTTATACAAAAGAAAAGGAATTTTAAAATATTATTTTTGAAAATATCTTTTCATACTGCAACTATGATTTTGTAAAACTATCATAAGATAGAGCTTAGCTTGGGCATTGTCACTCTAACAAGTTGTAAAAATGAGCTGAGTTGCAGAAACAGAAACAGCTCTCCATGTGACTAGCTCCAAGGAAATGATAGTGAAAAGAGAGTGAGAAGTGCATGAGACACCATACCAGGAATGATTATTAGAATTGTTGCTGTAGAGGTTGTGAGTGTTGTCGACATTCCAGTTGGTTAACAAACCAAGAGAATCTTGTGTGATTTTGGACGCAAATAGAAGCAATGCCAATGCCTCTATTTCCAAGCGGTGTCCCTTGTCCCTGGGATGGGTGGAAGTAGGTGCGACAGAGGAAAGAACAACAACAGATACATAGTAAGAATAACAAGTTGAAAATAAACATACATTTACAAAGTAAACAAAGAGAGGAGTAGTCCTCATCATTGTAATAACTTGACTACTACAACAACAAATGCTATGCTTCTAGTTTTAGTTGATGATTAACAATCTCATACCATACTTCACCTCACCTCACCTAGGGCATCACTCAATAACCCATAAATTGTATAAGCTTAGAGATTGAATCAAGGCAACAAAGATAACCACACATCAAAAGCTACAATGAAGAGAGAAAGTGAAAGAAAGTCATGAGCCCCTCCCAAATAGGAGCAAATCCTCAAGAAATCAATTTCATCCCTTTCATCTAAATCTATACATGTAAATTTTTTTTAATCATTCACCTTGATATATAATGTGGTTAGCTATCATGGAGCTTTGTTATTTTCTAGGCTTCCTTAATAGTTGGGTGCCACATGTTGAGTGTCATATGTCACATGGATGTATTATGTTGCCATCGACAATTTTGCAACATCACATAATGTGTGTGTGTAGAGGATCGAAGCACAAAACCTCATTATATCTTCTAACCATGCCCCAACATTAATGGAGATAAAATTCAATCTAACACTAACATGAGTGCTAATAATCAACATCAAGCATAATAATAGTACCAACAACCATGATTGTCTAGCATTACAAATATTTTTCTTCTCATGAATATGAGACTCAACACATTCAATAGCATTATCCAATTCAAGTTCCTCACTCAGCATTGCAGAATACATCATTATCACATTTAACATTAAGATCAATCACCCTCATAAATTCCTTTAAACTATGTAGCATAAATGAGAAATTCAAATTACTACTATTACCATCAACAATAGTAGACTTTAATTTAAATCTCTATTTATTCTTAGTAACTTTCTAAGTATTATTCTTACCACCAAAAATAGCTTTATTATCATAGTTCCAAGGCCTACTAAGAATAATACTAGCATAATCAATAGGTAACACATCACAAAGAATTATATCTTGAAATTGGCCAATCAAATATTTGCAAGACATTGCTTCTTAACTTGCTTGCAATGATTCTTCATCATTCAATACATCTTGTATGAATTAGAGTGTGAAATGGTATCTCATCATCATCATCCTAGCCTTGTCCTAACAAAATGCAGTCAACTAAGCATGAAATGATGTATATATGCAATAATTTCATAGCCTTGTTAAAGATCATATTCTCTTGTGCTCCACCATCCATGGACATTCAAAGAATAGTCCTTAATATTACAATTAGTTTTAAACAAAATCTTCCTTATCACATCTTCATTGGCATTCACATTACCATTAAAAAAACAACTATTCAACTTACTTTGCTCCATGATATTCAAAGGTTTATCCTTACATATCTTTCTTGAAGTTTCATGTCCATCTTCTTCTTGCATAGTTTAAATTTCCTTACCTTTAAATGCATTCTTCTTTAGCTTTGTGCACTTCTAGTACTTATGATGATCATATTTAGCATTATTATAACGTTGATATTTACCTTTTGAAGAGCTATTCATTCTTCTATCTCTTCTTAGTGATGTAAACTCCATTTCTTTCTTTTGTTCATATTCACTTTTTTTCTTAGATGACTTCCTTGACTTTTGAGCTACATCTTTCTCCTTATTTTTCTTTTGATCTTTGTCTTTCTTCAATCAAACTTTGTAATTTTCATTTTAGCCTTAAGAGTAAGATCATAAACTTCTTCAAGAGAGTCAAACTCATATAATATCAATTCTTGCTGATATTGCATCCTTAATCCACCAATAAAATTAGAAGCTTGCTCATATTTAAATCAATGAATATCAATCTTTTGTAAAGTATTATAAAGCTCAACATAAGAATCCTTTACCACTTTGTCTCATCACATGAAACATTTTAGCTTCTTGATGGCTTCATGGTAATAGAAAGTCTTTTCAAATATTTACTTTAGGATATATTTCATAAGTTGCCAACTCTCAATAGGTCTATCATGCTCTTCAAAATATTTGATACCTACTTTATCATATCATTTGGTTGCTAATCCTTTAAGTTTACTCTCTATAATATGAATTGTAGTTTTACTAGAAATTTTCTTAACAAAAATATATTTACTCATAAATCCTAGCCATGAAAGGAAGAAATTTGTACCCTTAATACCCTTGAAGATAGAAATATCAACATGAGAAACTCTTAAAGCACTTCTCCAAATTTTCATAAATATATCATCATCATTTGCCTCATTAGCAGGATTGAAAGGAAATATTTGTTCATACCTTTAAGTTTTAAACTCTTCTCTTCTTGGAGCTCTTTGATCACTTCTCCTTCTTGCTCTTTACATAGATGCAAAAGGATTTTCTTATTTAATTTCATCTTCATATCTTCTAAAAGTTTCTTCAAAGTATTGGTGTCTACTAGCTAATAGTTTGGAAATGACTTCTTACATTTCAATCATAAAAGCTTTAAAAGAATCTTGAAGCTCTTCAAGTGCTTGTCCAAGCTCTTGGTTAGTCTTCTTTTTAGGAGTCGTACCTTCCATAAGTTTAAAGGTAAAATCTTAAAGCAACAATGATAGTATCCTCAAATAATTTCCTTCAATTCAAGGAAAAGATCCTAGGGTTTAATATAAAAGTGTAAATTTGAAGTATTTTACTTCAAATATCATCCTTCCAAGTAAATTAATACTCAAAGATCACAAAAGTAACGTGATCTCACAAGAATCAAAGCAAATCTTACTCATCTTAGGTAATTCAAATCCTAAGTAGGCACAAAGCATATCAATCCTTAAAAATTCTTGATGAAGATCACAAATCTAGATGTGGATACCTCCAAATTGATGCTCTTATACTAATTTGATGTGAATCTACCTTAACAAACCTTAAATGGATCTAATTCCATACCCTTCCAAGCCAAATTAGATTACAAAACAAGAACATCATTGATGAGACGTGGTTTGCGTCGGCCGCGATATCGCGTACGCGATATCGCAGCTGACGCGATATCGCATCCCCCGCGATATCGCGTACGCGATATCGCAGTCCGCCGCCATGTCTATAAATAAGAGGTGGCTCTCCCTTGTTTGACATCCCAGTTTTAGTGTAGCGAAGCTCTGGTAGTTTGATCCCTCCAGAGTTAGAATTTTTCCCGTGTCTGCCCGCAGTGTGGTGAATGTGATTGTACGGTGTCTTTATTCGAGTGTGCCGTACTTGGACACGCACATGACCGGCAATAAAGATCGAGATTACTTCATCATTGCAGCATTCACTTAGTTTATTTATTGTTATTTATTTCATGTTATTTATTGCTTTCATAGCGCGGTGTAAGTACGACTTGACTACGAGCATCTACGGGTGTGTACGGCTAGTTAAGGAATCGGTTACTTATCGCGATTAGTTTCTCACCCTTTCACTCCTAGAAGCGGAACGAGTTCGACTTGATTACGAGCATTTAAGTGTGACTGCTTGGTAGCCCAGTGGTGTAGCTAGGGGGATCTACGCTTGGTAACCCAGTGGCGTATTTGGGGTCTGCGCTTGGTAATCCCAGTGGCGTACCTAGGCCTATGCTTGGTAGTCCCAGTGGCAGTCGTGCACGAAGTCCAAGATGTGTACGGTTGATCAAGGAATCGGTTGCTCGTCGCACTTAGGCTAGATTAGATTTTCTTACCCTTTTCCTCTTAGCTTAGATTTAGTTAAATATTATTTTCCACTGCCATCAGGAGTAGCATTAGAATTAGAACACATCATACACCTCATCTAGACTAAACCATACGTGACATATGCAAAACTAGTCTAGATGGGAAGACAGCGAACTGCGACCTAAGGCTAACTATCTAGATACCACAACTAGTCCATCTGCGGAGTTCGACCGGATCGCGCGTGCGACGCTCGTTTCGTATGGTTGAGTGTAGGGGTACCTCGCCACTCATCATTGGCGCCGTTGCCGGGGATGGTGCTAGTTATCTAGATTAGTTATATCATACAAGGTCGCTGTAAAGAACTTAACGATATATCTCTTAAAAAAAAAGAAGAAATTATTAAAAGTCACATAAATTCGCACACAACAATGTCTCTCCGACAAGATGATAATAACGCCACACTTAGTGAGGATGTTCATTGGAGAACCAATGAGCTATATGACGATGAAAGTTGGAGTATACAACCTGAAGTGGGAGTTTCCTATAAGAATGAACAAAAACAACGTCATCATAACACACGAAAGCCTAACTTACCTGATGACGATGAACCCCCACTGGCCACTACAAGCTTAACGCAAATACAAGAGGCTGTTCGAATCTCACGTAGGCATCGTAAAGAGAGCCGACTACCCAGGCTCGATTTAAACAACTTTCCTAAATTTTCAGGAGGCTATGACTTAGATCCGCATCAACATTTACTAGCCTTCTACGATGCCTGCACATGGAATAACATTGATAACAGTTGGCAAAAACTGAAGCTCTTTCCTATGACACTCGTTGACCAAGCTAAAGTATGGTATAGATCGTTAAAACCAAATTCGATACGACGCTGGTCAACAATGGTAGAAGTCTTTAACGAAAAATATCAAACCTACGCAAGAGTGTCAGCCTTGAGGAAACAAATCCAAGGATGGAAACAAGAAAAACATGAACCCTTGGACATGGCCTTAGAAAGATATTATTCACTGTTAAACAACTGTCCAGGCCATGGGTTTTCCGAGGAAAGGCTAATGTACCATATCATTGATGGGCTACGTAATGAAACAAGAGAGACCTTAGGAACGTATGCCCGAGGTCAACTATACAACCTACGAACCCATCAAATCCAAGAGCTTATTAAGCGGGTAGCAAAAGAAGAAGGAGAAATAGCTACATGGGAGAGTGTTGAAAAACATCAACGGGACCAAAATCTTAACTCAACAAAGGTCCATGATCATAACAAGGAGAGATCAACAAATTCCAAGGTGGAAACATCATCTTTGCCAATACAACAATTGTTAGAAGAAGCCGAGGCAAAGATCAATAAGATGTTGGAATGGATGAATCAAAAGTGTGGAGAATATATCAACATCATTGGAGATAGAGTTTTCACAACCCAAGAAGCAGGACAAAATAGTAGACATTCGGAAAAAAAGAATGAAGGGAATAAGCGCTCAACTGCCAATCCTACGTATGAATGCAACATATGCCTGTACGATCACCCCAAAGGCCAATGCCCAATATTGTTACATCTACATGAGCATTGGGGAAACACGTTACATCCAGAGTTCGTACAGAGATACTGTGTTAGACCACAGTGGCAACAATCCCAGTCGTGGGGGAATCCACCCTTAGACTGGAGGCACCCTTCACATTTTCCGAATCCAAATGCTTATAACGTTCAACATCCTGTTTCTTCAACTGGGCCACCACACTTTATCTCACCACAATACCATTCTTCACAATACCATCAACCCATACCTCCAACACAACCACCACCTTGTGCACCTTATCCTCCTCCTAACTTTCAACATTCTTATCCTTTCCCTCCTTCCACAATGCCACCAACTGTTCCTCAGGTGTTTGTACCACCGCAACCCATGAACAACACTTGTGCTGCTGCTACTAACTACGGTGAAGAGCCTCCTCAACATCAAAGACGTCCTTTCTTTAAACACGGCCGTAGGAAGGGACAACATAACTCTGAGGCCACTGCATCTTCCAACCCAGCACAAGTCCAACAATGTGGTGCATCCTTACCTTCGAACCCGACGCCTCATGTAACTTCATCAGGGCCACCA
>MNCI01014074.1:291004-303963 GCA_015680685.1 Gnetum montanum
GCTTGGTAACCCAGTGGCGTATTTGGGGTCTGCGCTTGGTAATCCCAGTGGCGTACCTAGGCCTATGCTTGGTAGTCCCAGTGGCAGTCGTGCACGAAGTCCAAGATGTGTACGGTTGATCAAGGAATCGGTTGCTCGTCGCACTTAGGCTAGATTAGATTTTCTTACCCTCTTTCCTCTTAGCTTAGCTTAGTTAATATTATTTTCCACTGCCTTCAGGAGTAGCGTTAGATTAGGAACACATCATACACCTCATCTAGACTAAACCATACGTGACATATGCAAAACTAGTCTAGATGGGAAGACAGCGAACTGCGACCTAAGGCTAACTATCTAGGTGCCACAACTAGTCCATCTACGGAGTTCGACCGGATCGCGTGTGCGACGCTCGTTTCGTATGGTTGAGTGTAGGGGTACCTCGCCACTCATCAATCATAAAATAGAGAAATGTTACCTCTATTAATCAAGCTTAAAATGAGAAATACAATAATAATAAGGAGCTAAGATCAACTCAACTCTCCTAAGAAGCTTAGACACCACACATGTTTCTTGTTGATTCCTCAAATGTAGCTTATACTTTGAACACATAAGCTCAAGGTAAGACAAGACTCATAAGAGACATTTCACCTTTCCTAAACTACTCTCTACCTCAAGTGCTCTCAATAATACCTTTCAACTTTGTTGTCCCTCCCTTTAACTCTCTTGCCTTTGCTCCAGACCATTGTCATCCTTTTATAGTTATTGGAGTGATCCTTGGCATTCCCTAATCATTAATCTTTCACTTAAAATGTGTGAAATTTTTAAACAAATCAATATTCTGCAAACTACAAGTGATTGTGGCTTGCAAGCTCTTGTACTTGCTAAATTATGACCAGACTATGATTTGGAACTTTCTCATGCTAGTAAAACTTGTAGTCATTTTTCTTGGTCTCTCTACTAATTACAATTTACTATGGCTTTCATTTCCACTTTGCATTCTCATTGTGACTCGCAGTGGCCCACAACTTATTACTTGACATAAAAAACATGAAGAATTTCCAATTACAATTGACTATAGCATATAGTAGCCCATAAGTCTAGACTATGAATAATGGTGACTTATAATCCCATCACAGTTGCTTGTTGATAAATCGTGGTTTGCCAAGCCTCAATATCAAGTATACAATATCATAGTCTGGGTAACAATATTGAATACATGATATCATGATTCTTGTGTTAGCCTATAAATATAGCACTTAGGCACGCAGGAAAAAGAAAAATTAGTAAGTCATTAGTTAGTCGTTAGGAGTTGAGAGTNCGCACGCAGGAAAAAGAAAAATTAGTAAGTCATTAGTTAGTCGTTAGGAGTTGAGAGTCTTTTTGTTAAATTTCAATTCTTTTCCCAAGTGCATGCATGCAGTGTGATGCTTGTAATTATATGAAACCTTTGTTCGAGTGTGATGTACTTGGACACACAGTAAGCAATAAAGATCGAGATTACTCCATCATTGCAATATTCACTTAGTTTTAAATTGTTTAATTGTTATTTGCTATTGTTTTCTTAATTAATATTTCTTTTATCATCATTTACTATTTCTGTTGCTCAACGTAGAATGAGTATGTCTTAATAACGAACATTTAAGTGTAACTACTTGGAAATGCAAGTGCAGTAGCGTATCTAGTAATGCTTAAGTAATGTGCACTTGGTAATTCCAGCATTAGTACACGAGGTCTAAGATGCGTACAAATGATTAAGACAATGCGCATTGAAACTAATTTAGATTTTACTTCATATTGCTTATTAGCTTAATCAAGATTATTTTTCATTGTCTCTAGGAGTATCATGCATCCTTGTGCTATCTCTTCTTTTTACCTTGCTAGTTGGATGCTGAGGTCTCGTCTTTAGTTGGGTACTCCCACTACCTTGCCAAAAACTCAATAATTTGGGCACAAATGCTTGCGGTGTGCTTGCTGTTTGCAAGCATAATAGCATGTATCATCATTGGGCTTCCTGCTTCCACTGAAATTTTTAGCCTGCTTAGAGCTTCCAGGCCTGGTTCGTGGAGCATGCTTCCTCTTCCCTAAGTTTTGCTTCTTCTTACTGCCCAAATCCAAAAGCGTTACTGCGAACCAACTCACATGGGCCAACCCAAGAGGAGCAAAGCTATTCACAATCAATCTCCTCCCTAGATAAAGTGATCCCTCATCCGCTGTTCATCCTCATGAAAGGGAGTGAACTGTACCAGTTAAAGGAACTCAATTTCTTGATTTGTTTCGGCGAAGGTGGAGTTTTTTTTTGTTGGTTCATTTCTCATGTGTTTGGTTGCATATACGAAAGGTTATGGAGTAAATCGTACATGTCAAACTTCTTAAGAGGCATGCATGTCTTATCAAATTTAAGCCCTGCTGAATGGCGTGATTTGAATGTGTACAAATCAATACATAGCATCTTATTTGTATCCTGCTCTAGCACCTATAAGTGGGTGAAGATTCTGACACAAAGCGGCACCCAAGTTTTCACAACTCAAAAAAGAAAGATACAGGCTTTTCAACTTCATAATAAAGGGATGCTAACAAAAACTAACATATCTCGAAACAGAAGAATCACGTTTTTAAAACCTTTTTTTTCGGGTGAAATTTCAAAAAAGAACAATATAACAGCATTCATTGAATATGAACGCCATATCCGCGAAATTACAACAGATTTCCAATTATTAAAAAAACAGGGTGAATGCATCATTTGCTGTACACTGGTTTTGATGCTTTGGTTTCCAATTTGTAGAGTGGGTTAATCGGAGTTAATCGCTTTGATTGCACAAATTTTTTAAATATAGAACAGGAAAGAGCAGAAGCATTCTTTCAATACCTTCTTGCCATACATGGATGCAGGAGTTCGATATGATGGATGCAGGAGTTCGATATGATATTTATTAGCATCAAAACAAAACTACTTCTTTCTCTTGTATATCTTCTTCAAGAACGACTTCAACACAAGCTGTCAGAAATCAACAGCTTATTTTAATTGAAATAATTTAAAAGATGTTATGTTATTTTATTTAAATGTGATCCATCTGTTACCTGTACTGGCTCACTAGCCTGTGCCTCAATAGCAGAAACAAGCTCCTTGTAACTTCTGTTTTCATATTCTGTAAAAGCTTCCTGTGTGGGAAAATAGGAAAGCAAAGCTTATCATTCTAAAAGCATCTATCCAAACAGTAACGTCATTCCTCACAAATATGGTTCAGCAAATAGTTTGTTTTGATTTTTGTTTGTTTGTGCAACACACACAAAATCAACTGGAAGAACATTGAAATTTTTTTGCGTTCAGAGCTGATATACATATATTACGAAGTCTGTGTGTTGTGACCCAAGGTTAATGACGGTAGATCATTAAAAAAAACCTTTAATCACTTATTGGTCTTTAATTCTCATTTTCTGGGTAAAATACATTACATGACATTGACAAAACTTAATTATGATTATCTTGTAACAAAGGTTAGAAGTCCTTAACAAAATTCATTTTATCTTGAACTCCTTTCTAAGGCTTTATTCACCGATTTATAAATAATAACAAAACGTACATTTAATATCTTCTAGCTAGATGAATTCTTCCAATCCTAGCTGGACTTGTAATTTATATACACATTGAACCCACCAACATTTAAAAGAAGCTTATGACAATATGGTAGGCTTAGAGTGGTACCATGGTAAAATAGCTACAGAAGGTTGGCACAGTAAATGCTAATTTGCACAACACAAAAGCAGAAGCTGTATACATACTAACTGCATCAACTTGTAAGCAGAAGCTGTATACATACTAACTGCATCAACTTGTAGAAGAAAATGGATAAATCAATGATGAGGATAAATTAGTCATCAAAAGTTTTGTTGCTATATGTAATTTTTTTATTCAACAATTGCCATGGCAGTTAAAATGCACAATTAAATAAGAAATCAGCCAATGGTGAAAGAAGCAAGAATGACACAAACCTTAAGTCTTAATTCCTTGTATAAAGCCTTGACTTGAGAAACACAATATGGGTCATCTTTTCAGTAGTTTTCCTGAAAAAGACTCAAAATCATAGTCCAATATATACTATACATTATTTTACAAATACAAATAGAAAAGGAAATTTGAAATTATCTATCTTACCTGTAACCTTTGAAGTTGGGTTTTATTAGCCTACTCAAGTGCTTGTACTATTAACCAAGAACATTTAAAATCCTCAATATCAGTTCCAATCTGCAAATTTCAGTTTAATAATAAAACTCAAACATAAGCATTGAAGTCTAATTCCTTGCAAAACAGATGTTGTAAAAGCAATGGAGAGAGGAATAAGATCATGAATTTATTCTGCTTAGTAAAATATTCTACATATTGCACAAAACTCTCTATCCTTCATTGCAAAGGCCTAAACAGCAAAACAATTTGATGCATTAGGAAATGTTTTCTTTCAAATAATTCCTAAATGCCTTTTGAGTTAAATGTTGTTATTTAACTAATCCTATCTATTGAACTATTAAATAAATATGTAAACACGTTACCATACAGATGTTAAATCATATAGCAATTTCAAAATCTCAAGCAGATATCAAGGCATACAGGTTATATGTTCAACTGCTATAAGAGCAAACATTTCAAAGGACAAAAAGTCATCACTAATTTATAATTACATGAACATTTAGGAAATTCCTAATACTTATCTTGTTATCTAATATTAATGTACCATTCATTTCATCAACTTTTCTTAGTTGTTACCTTTCGTAGAAGTTCAGGATCAGCAAAGCAATCCAGATAATCATCATAAAGCAAAACAAAAATGAAAATGAAAACAAAGGAAGCATGTGATTTCTGCATTACGGTAAACACACTGGTGATGGGAAATCATAATTGATTTCCAAATTGAATGCAGATTCTGCTGACCTGAATTCGGAAATAAAATTCTCATATCCAGTAGGATATTCTTAACAGCTACATGATCACCTAAATTCTCTCCAGTCACTACAAGAGCACAAGCCACCTACAAAACAGACCTATTCAAATCACCTCAGATTTGGGAGACTAACACATTTATAAAGTTTACCATTGAACTTCACTTCATTTAACATGATGGAACCTAAAGTATAACTCACCGGGAGATAAAAAGAATAGTAAGCAGTCTTGAACTTAACTATCCTTTTATAACTGTAAGAATATCACAGATAATTCCAGTCAGAAAACATGGAAATATTTTCTACCAATAACTCTTAAATACATTATTGCATGAGGTTTTCTGTCAATAATGCATGATCCATGGAAAAGTATTCCAAAATAAAAAATGTAGAATAAGTCCTGGCAGGTGCATACTCGAGTACCATGGTTTCTGTAGAGATTAGGGAACTAATGGTTTGTGTTTAAAGTTTCAAATCTCTAAAAGGATACATACAAGGACCAAAGAATTAGCTCTCATGTCTTCTTATGCAATAATGCATCAAAATCACTTAAATGATTTATTAGACAACCCAACCTATCTTGCAAAAACATATTATGTTTGTATTATATTATTTAAGAATAAGTACATACGTGGGCCATGTGCACTTTGCAGGGTTAGCTTTTTCATGAGTTGTAATTAAATCCAGCATTTGTCCACATGCTGTTTGAAAACCAACCTGCATAAGCATTAACTAGCTTTAATAAATAAAAAGTCTTACTAGCATTAACCTGAATATTGAAATAAACTTTGTAAAACTTTTACCTCATTGAACAGATCTAAAAGATCAGCATAGAAATATTTAGTGTGAAAATGTCTTTTGATAATTCTTCCTATGTGGGAGTGAATCAACATTCCATCAAAAATAGCAGTGTTATCCAGCTGAAAAAATGATATAGTTTAGAATATATAAATGAAACTATAAAGTAGAAATGAGAGATCCAGCTGAAAAAATGATATAGTTTAGAATATATAAATGAAACTATAAAGTAGAAATGAGAGATCAAGCTGAAAAAATGATATAGTTTAGAATATATAAATGAAACTATAAAGTAGAAATGAGAGATGGGTGAAGGGTATTGTTATTATAGGAGATGATGATACATTTAATCCAAGTATATGCCGAAAGCCTGAACTTTCAACTTATTGGTTCATAGGTTAATGAGCTAAAATTGAGTGACACCGCCACTAGCAAGATGTGTAAAAGAAACCAGTAGACCCAAATAAGCCGTATTTCATAATTAAAACTAAGCATCTTATTACAGCCATAGAGATCCATTGAACATATTTCAATTTCAGCAATTGGAATTGCAACTGTCTTGTAAGATGCAAGTCACAACCAGAAACTAAACAAGGAAAAAAAAATGTTTTGAATTCCTTCTCATAGTCTAACCTGTGACTTTTTAACATTTGAAAAACAAGCAGGGATCTTGAAGTTCATTTCCAACCATTATCTGCTTGTGAGTTGAAAATTTATTCTCAGCTAATAACGTTCCATATTTAAAGGCAAACCGTAAAAAGGGCACATTCACATTAATTTCTGTCTTGGGGTAAAAGGTTACACTATAGTGCTAATGTCTTAACATCAAAGGACATTATGAAGTAGCATTTTACCATGAGATAGATGTAAAAATTACAATCATGTTAATTCCGTATGGGAAGGTCAGAATTACTAATAATCAGTTAAGGAGTTAAGGTTAGCAATGGTTGGAAGCAAACTTTCATTAACTACTTCCTCTCTTTTGTGATGATGACATTGCTCCGAGGACAATTAAAAATGCATTTATGTCAGCCAAATACATATCAGCTAGTGGCCCTTCTATCCAAGTACATTCAAACCTGTCCAAGCCAATATAGTTGGTGGAAGGTTTTCAAACTAGCTATGGTAGGTAATGATATTTCAAGGTCCAGTACTCATTAAAATTTTCATTAGTCAAAATTCCTTCTGAAAATTTTCAAAATTCTCACATATAGTTGCTGCCAAAAGTATTCTCACATATACTTTCAATATTCCATTTATTAAACCATATAACTCCTTGATAAAGCTTTATCGTGGGTTTCTATCATCACTATTTAAAAATAATAATAGTATGAATATATGCCTCCTAACTCCATCTCCATTTCCTTTGATGTTGAGTAGAGTCAGAAGTAGTGGTAGTCTTTATTTTAATGTTGGTGTGTTTAGTTTGATGTATTATGAGTTTAAGTATCTTTGTTTGAAGAAAAAGATTCTTAGAAGGTTAGGGATTGAGCAAATTACTAAAAAGAGCAAGAAGGGACCAAGAGCCTTCATGTGTGGCCCATACTTCAAAAGGTAAAATCCTCTACAAATAAATATAAATAGGGGTGAATCCCTCCCATTGTAACTTGTCTTGCATTTTGAGTTGAAGAGAATAGAAGCTTTCCCTTCAAATCTCTAACATTCTTATGTAAGCTTTGAGTGTTTGGGGAAGCTCTTCTAGTTTCATCCCTTTCTTTTTCGTACATTCCTATAGCATGGCTCTTTCTATTTGAAAATTGATACTCCTTCCATGGGTTCTTCTCCCAAGTTCTCATAAGCATATCTATCATAATTTCTCACATTTTATGCATTCTCAAATATTTCTTGCATGCATGTTTCAATTTCATGTTCTCTCAAGTTTCTAAAGTTAGTTACATGTTTCCTCATGTTAGAAATGAAGAATCAAAGAATTTAGAAGTGGTTTTATGTTCTATTTCATGGAATTGACTCCCCATTTGTAGATTCAAGCTAATTTCTCTATTGTTTCATGCTCATGTTGAAGGGTTTCAGTCCTTTTCATGTTAATTTCATGTAAAAGCTCAAAAAAATCTTTGCATAAGCTTGTTCCAAGCTTCTCTAGTTAGTGAGAGTCTTTCCTTCTATTTGTCGCATGTTTCTAAAAGCATTTGAATTAAATTAAGTGAAGATTCAAGAGGTTCTTGTATGTTATGTGGGCTTGGTACAGTTTACACACATATGTTGAATTCAATGTTTATTTGATGTTTATCTTATAATTCAAGCTTGCACCACCATTTTTAGAGGTTGGGAACCATGTTATTATTCTTTATTGTTAAGTTTTGAGCCTCATATTTACTTAAATTGCTTCCAAATTTTTGTTTTGACATCATTCTCTATTTTTTGCAAAATCATGACTTATGGTAAAAACATAGATATTTTCAAGTTACCATGACCTCACAACAACATGTGGACAAAGTTAAAGGCATTGTAGAAATCTCTTTGACCGAGGAAGTATCTCTCTAATCATGAACAAATTCACAACTTGTGGTCCCCTTGTGATATAAAATTTTAACAATTCCACAACTTAAGGTCCACTTGGAGGATCAAATTGGGACCAAATTTGAAGTACATAAGGTACCACAGAGACTAGAATGTTCACTACAACTTGACCACAACTTGTGAGTAGCTCATGGTTTGCTCAAAGTTCATTGCTTTTGTATTTCGAACAGACCACGACTAGTGGTGAGCTCGTGATAAAACAACATGACTTGGCCACAACTTGTGTTTAGCCATCATGTTTCATTGGATTATAGACCAAAACTTCACTATCATTGGTGAGCAACTTGTGATGGCCAAAATCACCTCTAAAGAAGTTGAAGCTACAACCTGCTTAGAGGGATCTTGTTCTATTGTCAACCTCTGACATGAAGATGTCAACAGATTATGAGTGTCAATCTCTAATGGCATCATCTATGCTTCAAGAAGCATGATACCATATTGCATCTGTCTCTTCACTTAAAATTTATTAAGCAAAAAAACTTCAAAATTTTTAGAATATTGGTTATTCATATTTGGTTTTACATTTTTAGCTTTGTCTTTTGAATCTGGAACTAATTTCAAACATATACCCTATATCTAGATTAACTTTCAAATCTTTCATTTTTCTTTAATTACATATGGCATAAGCTTTTAAGCTCACTATGTTGTGTTCAAGTCCTAGAATCTTGTGAAGGCTTCTAAGAGTATATAACTTAAAGAGTTCCCATTAATGTTGGCCTTACCAAATCCCAACTTGAAAAAATTAAGGTTAGAGTAGTAAATAGTAGGTTGGTCACAAAAAAAAAAACTACCTTACTATTCTTGATCATAATTATTATTACCTACAAAAGGAGCATAATCTAGCCATGTCTTATTTCCCTAGTCAAAAAGGTAGCTTTTAAAATAAAAATAATTTATTAAGTTTTTAGCTTATCTTCTTAAACTTTAATAGTACCTTCAACAATGGAGAGCCATGTGAGAATTTAATGGCAAAACAAGACAAAGATAAATAAACAATTAATAACTTATTGATTGTCTTAAACCAATATTCTTTTCTAGCAATTATTAGGAAACTTCTACATAAGAACACTTTGATGCAAAAAAGAGGTTATTATAGTAATCCCATATCTTTATCTCTCAGGATAACACCACCATGAAGTTATATGCAAATGTCATGGAAAAAGTTTTTTTAAAAAAATTCACAAGTAAATTTTCTTCTCTTTTTCATTTGTAACACATGAATAAGTATTTCAAAAATGTGTCATTATTATGAATGAATTAACAAAGGAAATACAATATGAAATCCCTTAGCATATGGTATTTGTAGATGATACTGTGTTTGTGAATATAACTAAAAAAATATTGCTTCTAAAATAGAAAAGTGGAGACATGATTTAGAATCTAAAGCCTTAAAAATTAGCAAAAGTAAGACAAAATATATAGAATGCAATTTAATAACAACATAAATGATGGAGAAATAGAAGCGACAATTCAAGATCAAAATTCCTTATTACAAACAATTCCACTATCTAAGATTAGCCCTCCAATCAAATAGTAAAATTGATAAAGATATAAGAAATAAAGTTAAGGTAGGATGGTCAAAATAAAGACATGATGGTAGTGTTCTATGTGACAAAAGAATACTAATAAAAATGAAGGTAAAATTTTATAGGACAACAATCAAACTTGTTATCTTATATGGTGTTGAATGTTGGACAATACAAAAGAGACATGAACAAAAAATCAATAGAAATGCAAATACTTAGATGGATGTTAAATGTTACTAAAAGAGATAAACTACATAATGCAGATATTAGAGGAAGGGTTGGAGTGGCTTCTATTTTAGATAAGTTATAGAAATAGTGGATTAGATGATTTGGACACATGCAAAGAAGATTAGATAATACGCCTATAAAAAATTACTATATCACTGTTCCAAGAAGCCACCAAAAAGGACATAAAAAATAGTTGAAGATGATTTGAAGAAACTACAAATAAAAAAAATTTCTCTCTTCATACCGCATGCGACGAGTAGCCGATTCCTTGACTAGCCGTACACATCCTTAGATGCTCGTAATCAAGTCATACTCGTATCACATTCTAGGAAAGCAATAAATAACAATAAATAAAATCCTATCCATGCACTGCAAGGTTTATCCAATCAAGTTCGTCTTTATTGCCGTACACAACTTGTGTTCAAGTACAAAGTTGCTCGAATAAAGATCCGTTCACTCTAGGACTCCTACTGCTGGCACATGGGAAATTAATCTATCTCTGGAGTGATCAAACTGCTAGAGCTTCGCTACTTCTAGCCAGGATTGGGAAATAAGGGGAGTGCTGCCTCTTATTTATAGATTTGGCGATAGACCGCGATATCGCATACGCGATATCGCGGCCTATGCGATATCACATCTCATCATACCCCCATGACTGAATGAAAACTCGTCCTCAAGTTCTTTACAATAATATCGGGAAGGTATGGAGTTATTGAGGGAAATGGAGCTAATGGGATGACATGTGAACAGATCATCATTACAAGACTTGACAAAACTGGTGTTCATAACAACAAGGGTGAACACCTTATTACAATGACATTAGGCCTTTGTTGGTAGCTGAGAAAGAGAAAGAGAGAGAGAGAAAGAAGTGTTGCTGCTGCCAACACCAAGATTACGCCTTCGTTGTCCATTTGTAAGTGAGCTTGCTCTTTGCATAGCTGTTTCAGCGCTGCTCCATTCCAAGTGTTTACTCCAGATCCAATCCGTTGTTGCATGCTCGCCATTTGCACACACAACACAATCTTATATTAGCAAGGGTAAATGAATCATCATGTAATTGATACCTTGCTGCGGTGAGGGTCCATTGGCTAGGTTGTGGTATGGATAATATGGATCGGGAGATATATTAATGATGACTACCAAAGGTGTAGGGGTTAGGAAGAAAATCAAAAATTTCGGGGCTAATAGAAAATCAAAAAAATCAGGCCACGTACCCCCATGACTAATCGTGAACCTCTGGTAGCGTTAGAATGGAGAAAGGAAAGGAGTAAGAAAGATAGAGAAAAAGGGACAACTATGGCATTGATGAAATGGATGTCAAGATGATAATAAACAAAAGAAAGTTAATTGCAAAATGTGAAGGGAAAGAAGTTAACTGGTGCTCCAAGTAGGAATGTCAGTGGGTCCTCCCCAAAGCAAGCTCATGCCCTTAATGCCCTGACAGACCCACATTCAAAGAGTCTGTAGGCTCTAGGAATGTCCTTTGGAACAAGAGTTAAAGTCTTAACCACAAGAATTTACCTAAAAGAAAACAATGCATCAACCAAAATATATACACTAATGATACAACCGGCAATGAGGTGAACAATGGAGAGAAGGGTGGAGAGAAGAGAATGGGATGGAATCCCAAGAACAAGGTGGTGTACAGCCCCTTGTGTGTTTTATGATTAATGTGACTTGGAAAATCTCATTCCAACTCCGACCTCAAACCAACCACTTCTAGTGACTTCACATCAATGCATTTGGCGAAACCATAAACTGGAGTAATGAGAATGCTTCCCCCAAGAGCCACCACCATTCCAACAAAACAAAGGAAAGAATGGGAAGCGAGAAGGGCCTTAGTTAGAGGGAACACTTTTGGTTCCATAACTAGTGCTTGTAGCCCAAGTTTATTCGTCTAAGGGGTGTGCTTTGAATTCTCACTTAGTTTTTTTTTTGAATTTTTGTGTTTTGTATTTTTATGCATGAGACCCACACCATGCAAAGACTTTTTATTTTTATTGTCTCAACTTCTGATAATTGGGTAACATTGGAACGGTAAGAAAACTTAAGAAGAAAACATCCAAGCACCCAAGAGAACGGCCAACACAAAAAGCATCAAGTTCCCTTGAAGTCACACCCTTTTCAAACCTTGAGTCCTTCCTTAGTTTGAGAAATGCCCAGTCACCAATTCGTTTAAGTTCTTATTAGAAAGGGACTGTACATTTCCAAGCTGAGAGAGACCATAGAAACTGGTGGATGGATGGATGAAGTGGTCTCATTGCTTGCCATATCAGAAGAAACATACCTTAGTATCAACATTGTAACTTAAAGGTAAAAACCAGACATTAGCAATCAATATGAAAACAGTTCATACCAGCATTCCGAACACTTATTGGCTGACAAACTTATAGGGTGGATACACACACACACTCACAAAAAAAAATGGAAAAGTATAATGATGTTGTAAAACAAAAACTTGTAAGACAAAAACGTGTAAAACAAAAACTTTGAAAAAAAAACTTGTAAAACAAAAACGTGTAAACCAAAAATCGAAAAAGAACCGAGGGCCCCATATGGTTAGCATAAGTGGCCATCTCCCCCATGACTGAGTTGTAAGGGAGAGATTTGAAATAATGAACGTCTATTTGAATTTCTTAGAAGTGCCCAACTTCTCCCAACTGATGTGCTTAGGTTGAGGAGTGGAAGTTGGCGATGCTCATATTTCAATGTGTCTATGCCTTCGTTGTTGGCATGGGTTTTCTCAGTTTGTTCCATGCATATTTGGTTGCTCCTTCGAGTAGCTATCAACCACGGGGTGTCTACTACTTGTTGTGTGGTTGCTACATACAGGCATCTTTGTTGGAAGGTTTTGTGGGCATACCTGTTACATGGAGACATTTCCTCCATGTCATCACCCGATGAATCACTGTATGTGATGCATGGAACTTTCCTCTTCTCGATCTTTCCACAAATGTT
>MNCI01014074.1:304455-326088 GCA_015680685.1 Gnetum montanum
GGTGTGGGTATGGAGTATCTCTTGGAGGAGAAGGAGTCCTTCTGAAGTACTCCCGAACTTGGTAGTGACGGTTGGAGGTTGTGTGACCCATAGAGTCACTTGGAGAAATCGGTTGCTGCACATAATATCCATAAGGGTCAGGCTGCCGGTAAGGGTACTGATGTTTCGGCAATGGTATCCCCCATGACTGTGGGTATTGCCATTGCTGATGCTGTCTGATGGGCTATGGTGGAGTTCCACTTGGATAATACGTTAGTGGTTGGTGGAACTGCCTTGGGTTACCTTGTGGATAAGGTAACCTTCAGGGTGTTTGCCGTTGGTTGAGTCATAGATTTAGTGCATACACCCCAGACTCCTGTAGATGTGAGATGATGGGACAACATCCCTTAGGATGGTCATAGTGGTAGATCTCACATCCACCATCATCGTCTGTGTCAGAATCCATAGCCACATTGGAGTTAGTGATTTTTCCCTTACCCTTGTTATGTGCAGGGCTTAAATCTCTCCACTTTTTCTTACCTTTGTCACTACTTTGTTCAACCTTAGACTCTTCTACAATTTTCAAGATAGTTTCAATTTTAGAGTCTAAGGAACTCCATACATTGTCTACCTTAGCCACTATTTTTGTTGTGAGATTTTGAATTGGCATGGTTTTCCTGTTCACCAACTCTTCGATTAGTGACTCATCCTCTTCATCACAAAATTTCACTCCCTTCTTTCGAAGAGAGGGATCTCAGTTGTACTCTTCCGCACTTTCCCTTTTGCGTAGCTCATCTTCTTCATTTGCTACTTGCTCCAACAAGCTTTAAACTTCATGGGCTCTAAGTTTTGAGAGTGTCCCTTGGGCGTAAGTCCCAAGGGTTTTCCGAGTTTCATGCCTTAGTCCATCCACGATGTGGTGGAGTTGATCCCGCTGAGCATACCCATGGCCCAGGCAATGATGTAACAATGTGCAATAGTGGGCCATGGCAGCATCCAAGGGTTTGTGATGACCTTGTTTCCAGCCTTGGATCTGCTTACGCAAATTGGACACTCTGGAGTACGTCTGATACTTTTCGTTGAACAGTTCTAGCATCGTACTCCACCTCCTGATGGTTTCCGGTTCTAAGGACCGATACCAGCTCTCTGCTTCTTTGGTGAGTATCCTTGGGAACAACTTAAGTTTTTGCCACTTATTTTCTATATTCTGCAAGGCACAGGCATCGTGGAATGCCTATAAATGATTTTGCGGATCAGCATTGTATCCCCCTTTAAATCATGGGATGTTGTTCATGTCTAATCGTTTGATCTAACTATCTTTTAAATGCCTTGTGTGCCTCTATTATGTCAAGCATACTTCGGGTTTCGAGTAGGAGCTCATCATGATCATCTCTTTCATGATGCTTGTGATGTCTGCATTGTTCTCTACTCTCCCTACATCCTTGCCCTTGTCCTCTCTCTTGACTTTCTCGTTGAGGTTTTTCGTCCTTCTTACCTTTATCCTCACCTTTATGTTCACGATGGTTGCGCCCAGATGTGGAAGGAGAGGGTGAGTGATGTGAAGAAGGGGAAGAAGAAGGGGAACCATCGCCATGACGATAGGTACCCCTTTCCCTTCGGCTGCTACCCCCTGATCGTGGTGACGATCAAAGTGTCTGTCCTTAGCATGAGTGGTTGTTCCTTCTGTGAACAGCTAGTGTTCACGGGCATCAGAACTAGGGATATGTATCATTGATCGTAGGTTTTGATACCCAACCTCCTCACCATTTTTAGGAGGGGAAACATCATTTGTTAAAGAACCCATGATAAGGGGTTCCTCATCTCCTATTTCGCTAAGGACGTGCAGGGCTTTGCCCTTCAGAAAAGTATGTTGACTCTCTTGCCTTAAGTCTCTCATATGTTGGGCATCTGTGGGATAATAATCCCTCATGTCAAAATCTTCTGCAATGTATTCAACGTATAGTTCAGTCATGCCTATCTGTGCCAAGGCATGGAAAAGCATGTGAGAGATTGATCGATCTGGGGGTAACACAATGTTACCTTGCAAATCTCTCCATCGCAGCTGTTCGTCTTGATGGAGAATAAAAGTAAAATTAGGAATATACTCATCGGGATGAGTATAAACTATCTTGTATTGTTTAGGACTTGGTTGATTTTGGTTATGTTTTTTATGTTGCCGACTGTCTCGTGTATGGTCCTTAGGTGGTGAGTTGCTCTTATGAGAAGAAGGCATTTTTATCAGTGTGCTATTTCACTGTTATATAATTTTTATCTTTTGATTAACCCGAAGGTTCGTTAAGGCTCACAACGATGTGAGTGATATCCATTATGTTCTATATGATGCACAAACACTTAGTCCCCGGGAACGGCACCAATGATGAGTGGCGAGGTACCCCTACACTCAACCATACAAAATGAGTCTACTTAGTCGAACTCAGTAGACTAAATGCCTAAATGCCCCATGGAACACTTGGGGTTAATCATTTCTTGTCTTCCCAGACTTACTTGTAGTTGTCACGGTGTATGGTTAAGTAAGTCCGAGGTATATGATTTTCATATCTTTTATGTGTTTTTCTCCTATGCTAAAGGGTGAAGCATTGAGAAAACTAACTAACTCTAACTAATGTCCTAAGTCTAAATTAACTAGCGTCAGCATCCGTTCCCACTTACCGTACACACCCTGAACCGATGCAACTATGGCTACCAAACGCTAATCATTACTGGGATCACCACACGTAACGCACGTGCTTGAAGTGGTCGTACTGAGGCACCTAACTAGGAGGAAAGGGTTGAGAGAGCCTAACTAGCCTAAGTGTGATGATCAGCTGATTCCTTGACTAACCGTACACATCTGGGACTACCACTGGGATTACCAAGCGTAGATCCTGGAATACGCCACTGGGTTACCAAGCAGTCACGATTCTCGTAATCAAGTTGTACTCATACCGCATGCGACGAGCAGCTGATTCCTTGACTAGCCGTACACATCCTTAGATGCTCATAATCAAGTTGTACTTGTACCGCATTCTAGGAAAGCAATAAATAACAATAAATAAAATCCTATCCATGCACTGCAAGGTTTATCCAATCAAGTTCGTCTTTATTTCCGTACACAACTTGTGTTCAGGTACAAAGCTGCTCGAATAAAGATCCGTTCACTCTAGGACTCCTACTATGAGCACATGGGAAATTAATCTATCTTTGGAGTAATCAAATTGCCAGAGCTTCGCTACTTCTAGCTAGGATTGGGAAATAAGGAGAGTGCCACCTCTTATTTATAGATTTGACAGCGGACCACGATATCGTGTACGCGATATCGCAGGAGACAACGCGATATCGTGACGTACGCAATATCGCAGCCTATGTGATATCGCGTCTCATCAAATGCATTTATAATATTAGTTTTCTAACAAGCATATTTTACTCTATGAGTCATATTATAAGGCAAGAGATATAGTCATTCTACTATCTCCACAACTTATTCTTCTTGTTATATTTTATAATTGATGAGCAGTGAGTATCCCCTATGCCCAATCATACAAATCACAAGCATGCACATGTGATCCAATCTAATTCAATTAATGGAACTAGTGTAGCATCTAGATTATGAAGTGTTAATTGTACGTTGCTATCTTTTCACTTAGACTAATAGTAGCTCTATCACCTAAGGGTTAGTCCAAAGTAAGGCATATGATTATGATCTTGTTGGGGCCTTAAAATAACCTAAATAATAACATAGAAATTAATTATTTAATCGAATTAATTGCAAGAAGATAAATCCTAAGCTAGCTTAAGAGTGATGAGTGTCTATTCTCAGCTTGTCATACATATCCCAAACTCACGTATCCATTGCTAAGATTATCTAGTGTTATGCTACTAAGAAAATGAAGCAATAATGCTACTAGGATTACAAAGAAAATATGTGTTTACACTCAAGACTTGTCGCACTCATTTTGCTAGTTGATTAATGTACATGAAAATGTAAATATTAAATAAGTTCATAGAAAGTAAATTGCATTGAAAATAAATCTATTCTAAGTCAAAGTGTTGCAATGAATATGAATTAATCTCAATAGTATTACCATCCATGGAATGTGTCTAAGTACGATGCTACTTAACTAAGACATTGTACAATTGACTCAAATCCATGATACGGGTACTCATTGACTATTTGCCAAGATTACAGAAGAAAATTACAAGAGTTTGGTTGTACTATTGACTAAAATTGTGCCTCTATGTGAGGGGTGTGTGCATATATATATGCTTCAGGTGACTTAGCGTCGACAGAGATGCATTGACGTAGCTGTCTAACATATGATGATTTATCAATAATTATATATAAAATATTAAAATTTTGTAGCTTCATCTAGACATGAATTATTACAATTTTTTCTTTCCTCAATCTATGATCCTTTTAGCTTTTTGAGTTACTTGAAAGTTTGGTCTAAGCTTTAATGTTTTCTTTTAGATAATTAAATTTTAAAGAGGATTTCAACATGATCAAAGATAGGTGTAAATTTTGAGAGGAATTTTAACGTGATCAAAGACAAACATAATAAGTTTGAACTGACTACAAATTAGAGTTTTGTTATATTAACATAGTAACTTTATTCGAGATTGTAAGAAGCAAAATCTCAAAAACTTTATTCCCTACAAAATACCAAAATCTTTTTACCTAAACTTTTCTTTTTTAGATTTGCAAAAATTTCTTAGTGTCTTGCATCCTTGATGATTCTACTAGGATGGAGGTTTCTTGTCCTAGGAAAATGATTAAAGGATAAGTACTTTTAGATCACTCTTCTATTTCCTTGTTGCTCTCTATTAATAGTTTTTATGCTATCCAATTACAATACTACTTACTTCTAGAAATTTCTTTCTTAGTATTTAAGAGGTGTTGTAGCTCTTTCTTAAAGATTTGAATTCAAAGTCTAAAGTCCTAGTTGTCTCCTCTTCTTTCTAGATTTTTTATATCTTCAACATAATCCTAACTACCATGAAATGTATTTGCTCTAAATTCAAGAATAATATTTCTCAAAAGGAGGCTGATGAGTGGCGAGATACCCCTACACTCAACCATATGAATATGAGCGTAGCATGTGCGATCTGGTCGAACTCCGCAGACTAAGTGCCCACATGCCTCATGGAATACTTAGGGTTAATCATTCGTTGTCTTCCCAGACTTACTTGTAGTTGTCATGGTGTATGGTTAAGCAAGTCTGAGGTATATGATTTTTATGCTTTTTATGTTTTTGTCTCCTATGCTAACAAGGTAAAGGGTTGAGAAACTAATTACTAACTCTAACTAATGAACTAAGTCTAAATTAACCTAGTGTCAGCATCTGTTCTTACTTACCGTACACACCATGAACCGATGCAACCGTGGTTACCAAATGCTAATCATTGCTGGGATCACCGCGCATAACGCACGTGCTCGAAGTGGTTGTACTGAGGCACTTAACTAGGAGAGAAGGGTTGAGAAGAAAAATAGTAAATAACAGTTAATAAATAATAATAAATAAAATTTTATTTAGCCTATTCCATGTACTACAAGGTTTATCCGAAAAGCTCATCTTTATTGCCGTACACAAACTTGTGTTCAGGTACAATGTTTGCTCGAATAAAGATCCATTCACTTTGGGACTCCAACTGCGGGCACATGGAAAATATTCTATCTCTGGAGTGATCAATTTGCCAAAGTTTCCCTACTGTCTAGCCTAGGATGAGGAAACAAGGGAGAGCTGCCTCTTATTTATAGATATGATGATGCACCGCAATATCGTGTATGTGATATCACAGGGGAAGACGCGATATCGTGTACGCGATATTGTGGCCCATGTGATATCGCATCCCATCAGAGGCCTAACTTGAGTTTATCATAGTTGATCATAAACATCTATCATATTTCTAATGTTTCAATAATGAAACTTATGCCATCATTTCAAACCTCTTTGATCAACTTAGATAGTGTGAAGTTTATCATGTCAAAGGAGTTTAACATAGAGCTAGATTGAGTTCAGTTCAAACTAAAGATAAGGATTCTACAGATATTTTTAAGCATTTGAAAGTTTTTTTTTGGTGTTTTTGTTTTTATTATTTTGCATGTGAGCCAACTAGTCAAGCTATAGCTCATGCTCTAAAATTCAAGTGATGCCACAACTATATTTGTACCATTTTGATGCATAATAGCTTAATCATTAGTCTAAGTTATATTGGTGAATGCTTTCATTAGTTTTACAAAGATCTTTTCAACTACAAAAAATGTAATAGCATAGCCACATAACAAATTCTAAATTTCTTCTCAACCTTTCTTTATTTACCAATCCTATAAACTGAATTTTTGTCTCTCATGGATTTTTAAAAAGCCCTTCTCTCTATATAAAATGGTACAACCCCTAAAATTGATAACCTAATTATTAATGTTTTCAAATAAATGTGGGAGAAAATTAAATTTGATTTCTATGAATATTATTAACAAGTTTTGTTCCCTAAATACCTTGGGCAATGGAATGTGGGAAATTTCAAGCTTATTTCTAAGATAAGTGCTATCATCTTATGACTAGTTGGAAACCTACTGCATTGTTATTTCTTATGTGATTATTGCTAAGGTGGTGACAAATAAATTGAAGATAATCATCAAGAACATTATAATGCACACATAGTTTCCTTCTTTTGGAATGCTTATTTTGAAGAATATCATTACTACTATTAAGAGCATGTAATTGTTGGGTTTTTAATGAGTTTCATAATGGGGGTGATGACTAAAATTGTTGTATAACAAAGGGGGCAACATAACCATGATAAATTAAAAATTTTCCTACTTTGTAGCTATGATATCTTCATGATTTGGATAAATTTTGAGCTGATGTTAGGATTTTTCGAAATCTCATTCTATAATCTATAAGCTTGTAAAATTTCAGATCAAGTGGAATTTATCTAATTATTCAAGTTTGGTTTGTAAAAGTAGTTTTGGATAAAATTGTTTAGCTTTCAAAATATAAGTTTTTGATTTGCAATATGAGTATCTCATCAAATCTAAGAGAGTTATGAAGTTAGTAACTACTTTATACAAAGATTTTTGAATAGTCTACCTCCTTGAAAAATTTGAACTTGATTTGATTTTAGTTTATAGTTAAAATTTATTATGCAAAAGTGACCTTGAATATGATGGTTTAGCTTCCTAGAGGGCAATTAATGTTGATGACATCCAAAACTTTTGATGATTGAATCCAACTATGAATTTGCAATTTCAGAGATGATATGTGATAAAAATGGTCAATGAATAATGAATCTTGAATAGATTGATGATTGAAATAAGTGAGAAATAATAATAGATATAATTCATGAATTGCTGACTATTGATAAATAATGATGAATGATGAATTATTAAAATTTTAAATTGAATCTTTGAATTTGCTACACTTACAACATGATTTGCCTAGGAATATATAAGCATTTGATGAGGTAAGCTTGGCTATGATAGAGAGGGCTTCCATAGAGGCTTAGAAAATGAATGACCATGGGAGATTCAGGCTAAAAAAAAGTTACGACCACTCATCAATTTTTTTAATAAAAAAGTGAAATAAAATTCCTTTTTGATTTATGATCCTTTACTTTAATGAAAAAGACAAAATAACATGGCTTTGTTTCTTAATTTACATACTTTTCTATAGTAAATATGGCCTTTAATCACTTTAACATTTAGAAAATGATGCTAATGTCTTCTTCCAAGCTTAAAACCACAATAACAACAATAATTAAATGTTGAATATGATAAGTCCAAGTGCATGCTAAAACCAACCATAACAATAGAAAACTTGAGTAAAGTTGCTTTTAGAATTTTATTCGAAGTTCGCTTTTGTAAGAACTTATAGTAGGTGAAATGGTCTTTTTTTTTTCCCTAGTGTTTTAACTTTGAAGGACATTTTTAAACGATGTTAAACTATTACTCATAGTATGCCATTAGGATGCTTTCTCTAACATTACTCAATTGTACATCAATGAGATGCTTTCTCTAGCATTTTCTTTGCAAAGATTGATTAGGCAAGACTATCTCAACTTCATTTCAATTTGTTTCTTTTGTTTTAAGTGAACTTTGGTTGGTAAAAGTGTAAAGTTGCTCTCTAGTTTTCTTAAGTATATTTTAGGTTCTATTCTAAGTCTAACTCTCTTTTTAAGTTTGTTTTACAAATGTTCTATCATAATTATATTTTTCATTATGAGAAATGAAAGCTAGATTTCATTATTATAGATTTCTATTATGATATAAATATAAATATTATATAATATTCTCAATAAGCAAATATAAATTACTTTTCTTGAGGTTAAAAGCAAAATCCCTTCTGTTTTCCAAGATAAAACAAAATGAGCATTAAAGTTTCATTTTGCCTATTCATTAAGCCCACCCACTGCTCAATACAAATGTTGATTAAAAGATAATCTCAGGTTTAAGAGTTTTATTCCATGTTAAGGCATCATTTAGGCTTTAGACACAACTAATATAGTATACCCAACTTTTATTTTAAAACCTTTTCATGCATAAAAAATAATAAATTTATTTGTTAAATGCATAAGTGGTAGACCTTGAAGAATATAGAGTACCATCTTTAACCGTTTGTTGTTTTGGGTTTGCAAAGATGCATGTTTTTATGAGGAATTTTGAGACCAGACAAATTTATTTCAAAAATGATGGCAACAAATGTTTTGTTTGGATGTGAAACGGGATAGCTTGATGTAGTGAAGATGACAATGGTTGATTTCACATATATTCAAAAAATTGCAGAATTTTTAATTGAATAGCATTCACTCTCTTCAACACACCGATGGATGGATTTGATATTTTTTATTTTTATGTTGCATTGTTTTCCTTTGCAACATTGCTCATCTGTAACGTTGGAATCTTTGGTAGACAAAGATCATATATAAAATGTTTTCACGTTGGAATTCAGCTTGCCGCTTCAGTTCATAACAATGTTGTTTGTAAACAATTATTTTACAATTTAAGTCCAGTACAACGCTTTTTAACGCATGTTATAGCTTTGATTTAGATATCATATGATATTTAATTAGCAATTCATTGTTTTGACACTCAGCAGAGCTCCTTTCTTTTAAAAATCTCGTTTGCATTTTACATGATACTTTAATAAATCAGATCACTAAATGCAATGTAATTAATCCGCTATAGAGGAAAGAGAAGGGGCTTTGGGAATTGCTGCTGCAAACTGTGCTACAGATGTTTTATTTACTTTCTAACTTTTCAATGCAGTTTTAGCTTTTACCTCTCCTGTTGTCGTTTGAAAAGAATTTGAACTTGATCAGACTTCAACACACACATTAATGTCTACCTTACCTTTAATAATGTAGCCAAATTACTGTCAACTAACTCAACCTAAATTGTTATACATTGCAGCCATGCTGCTGCAGTAAGGAATTATCCCTGCAATGGTTAACACTAGTTCCCCAGGCTTCGCCAAAGAATGGTGAAGCATTTATAGAACACCGGTATGGTGCTCCAGTAATGCTAATATCCACATATTCTTTTAAAATTAAAAGGGTTAACATCTAACAAGTGGTTATGATTAAAACACCACATAACGTTAAGGTTGGTGGCCTAAATTAGAAATAACTCAAAGCAACTGCCCTGTAAAATTGAAATCCATACATTACATGGCGAAAAAAAGTACACTTGATATTGAAAGTTTGAGGCAGAGACATTCACTACACTAATATTGCCAAAAGAGGAACTATTCCTTCGCCTACTTCATCCATCAAAGTACATTTACAAATTAATTGCAAATATTTGGGAAGGTGCTATTAGATGCCCAGGTAGCCAAAGAACTTTTGGAATGGTTCCCATAAATAGTAAAGAGCCCAGACACTTCCAAATGCAAGCCCAAATCCCAAACCCACTGCAACTATTGATACTTTATCTTGTATTTTATCAAACCATGTCTTTTTTACCTGTTCTTGCTTTGTATTTTCAGTATCTTTTCCATGCTCTGGTGCTGGACATTGATGCTGTGGACAATAGCCGCAAAGACATTTATTACCTTGAAAACAAGTTTCATCAAATGTGTTGAACTGTTTACCCGTTGGTGTACTTCCACAGAGAAGATTGTTAGATACATTAAATGAACTCAAAAATGTCAAATTCAGCAACTGTGATGGGATGGCCCCTGTCAATATGTTGGAGTTCAAGTCCAGCTCCTCTAAATTGCTCATATTTGAAATACTTGCTGGTATTTCTCCTTCTAACATGTTGCAGGATAAATTCAGTATTCGTACCCCACTCAAAATTCCAATGGAACTTGGAATTTGCCCTGTCAAATTATTTGCAGAGAGATCAAGCACACGCTCTTGCGGGATCACGTATACCCTCAAAATTTCCAAACCTTTTTCCCTCAAACTCACCTTTACATTGAGGGTTAATTCCGAACCTTTTTCCGTCCATATTATAGCGGAATCGTTAAAGTCTTCAGGGGCTACTTCATGCTGGACAAATCCTGCCATCCCTAACAAGGCTTGTGGTATATTTCCTCCAAATTTATTATTTGATAAATCTAAAATTTGCAAGCGTTTCAAATTTGATAGCCAATTGGGAATGAATCCCCCTAAACTGTTGCAACCCAGCTCTAGGATGATCAAACTCTGCATTTTTGCTATGTAACCTGGCAACTCACCGGATACACTATTGTTTCTGAAATCTAAGACACAAAGGTATGTACAGTTGCACAAAGATTCAGGCAAAGGCCCTGAGAAATTACTAGAGCCGGCAGAAATCATTCGCAGAGATGATGGTAATTCAACATCAGAATGCCAGTTGAATGCATTAGACGACAAATCTAAAGCAACAAGATGAAAAAGATTTGAGAATACACCTGGGGCAAGTTCTCCCTTAAGTCTGTTACCAGGAAGCTTTAGTGCATTCAGATCTGTCATGTTAGCTATGCAGTGAGGAAAATGGCCACCAACTTGCGTGTAATCTAATGTCAATCGGCGAAGATAAGATAATTGACAAAGCTCTTTAGGTATGCCCCCTGCACTTGTAAATCTTCCTGACAATGTGAGATACCACAGGGACTTGAGAGATCCTATTTCCGCTGGTATTTTGCCACTGAAATTGCTTACCCTCAAAGACAGATGCTGCAAGCTTGTGAGATTTGGTAATAGCTGCAGATTTACATTCAGATTCCTTGAATCTACCGTGAGATATTCAAGCATGGTGAGGTTTCCAAACTCTGCTGGTAAACTGCCCACGATATAATCTCCATGGATGTAGAGGTCCCTCAAATGACGGAGTTTTGCCAACTGTGGTGGAATAAGGCCACTTAAATTGTCTTTCTCACCATCATGTGAGGCACCTCCCAAGGCAAGATCCTGAAGATGAGAGAGGTTGCCCAAGGACGAGGGAATGCTACCTGAAAGCATGTTATTATTCAAATATAATAGCTCAAGGCCACTGTATTTTGACAAGGCCTCAGAAACCTTTCCTACCAAATTATTATAAGAGAGATCCAGTTCTTGCAAAGATGTCAGATTGGCGAATGACAAGGGAATCTGACCTGACAAGCTGTTCCCTGATAAATATAAAGACACAAGAGAAGTGCATCTTCCCAAACATGGAGGAATCTCACCCATCAAAATATTAGCAGAGAGATCAAGATTATGGAGAGAGGTGAGATTGCAGATAGAGGCAGACATGTTCCCTGTTAATCCTGATAAAGAGAGATGTAAGGAAATGATAGTGAAAGGAGGGTGAGAAGTGCATGTGACACCATACCAGGAGTTATTGCTGCTGCAGAGGTTGTGAGTGTTGTTGAGATTCCAGTTGGCCAATATATGATGAGGATCATCTGTGATTTTGGACTTGAATGAAAGCAATGCCTGTGCCTCTGTTTGCAAGCGGTGTTCCTTGTCATTGTGATGAGCAAGAGCCACAGGAGGAGGAGCAAGAGCAGCAACGGAAGATGATGCATAATCAGAAGAAGAAGAAGAAGCAGCAGCAAATGATAGCAACAAAATAAAGAGAAGATTAGGAGTAGTCCTTCTCGTCTTCATTATTGGAAATACAAGTGCAATTGTGTTGTTGTAGTGTTGGAGGCGCAGGCGCAGCAGTGAGTGAGTGAGTGAGTATTTATTGATTGAGCAATACCTTCCAAATGAAGCATTTCTTCTTGAGTGGTCCTTTCAAGTTTAAGTCTGCGTCAACGTCAACAATGCGCGGGTCATGCACGGCCAAGCAAAATTTGGTTGCGCTGCACAAGGTCATGCCCATTCAAGTCTGCGTTAACGTCACATAATGATGCGCGGGTCATTCACGGCGCAAATTTGGTCAACATGGTCGGTCGGTCGCTCAAGGTTTGAATGGGCGATGCTGGCACGCCAAGGTTTGGAAATTTCTGGATCTCTAAAATTCTTGCGTTCCTAAAGTCAGTGGTCGGTCAAATTTCATGTTGCCACGCCAAGGCAGATCATGCACGGCAAATGTGCCACGTGGTGGTTTTTGGCGCAAATTTGGCCAAGGCCGGGTATTTGGCGAAGAAAGTTGAATGAATTGTTCACATTGTGAGCGAAAACCTTAAAGTTTGGGGACAGCTTTCCAATCCGCAAATTCAGTTTTCCAAACTGTTGTGTTTTTCCACATTAACAAGGTCGGATGTTTGACTACGATAAATATCTTTTAAAGAATTGTTAAAGTGAAAACAGAGATTCTAAGTAGAGACTCCCATTGAAACTGGTCATTCATTGCTGTAATTGTAGTTGGAAGGTTACTGTATACAAATAATCAAAGAGTTATCATTTACAAATAAACAAAGGTATATATCATATATAAGAAATAAAGCTTTTTAAATTACCCAAAGAATAAAGTAGAAGTAATGGAGCAAATGTTACTTAAATGCATGGAAACTAACTAAGCAATAAAAATGAACTCTTAACCTTTGAAAATTGAGGACAACACAAAAATTATAGGAGACCATGAAGTAATCAACAAGCATATTAACAATGCATCTTAACTCAATGCACATCTTAGAGGACAAATTGTTAATAAAGCTAAGGAGCTAAATCCACATCATAATCAAATATGAAGCCATAACTGAGCAAAATTCATCCATTTTGAAGTCTTTGCAGCAAATTGAGCATCTTGCTCTATGAAGTAACATTTTTGAATTTTCCATGTAACTGCAGGGAAAAGCATTGACATAGAAAAGAAAAAAAAAATGCACCATTTAGAAAGAGAAATTGATTGACCTTTGAACAAGTGGGAATTCTTGTGGATTGTTAATAGCTGCAACAAGAAATTATGGAAGAGAAGAAGAAAAAGGTTTATCTTGAAGAGATATAGTAAAAAGAAGAGTTGCAATGCATTGCACAGTTTGATAGTCCTAAAACAAATGTGACAAAGATTCAATTGTATGATAGTAAGGGAAATAGGGAAGTGCGATAGCAATCTGTAGAACTATTGTTCTCATAGGCTTATCAAGGATAGACCAAATAGAAATTTTTATTCTAGGTTGCGATTGAAATTTCCAAAGTTTTTTAAAGATGTTACCTCATTGATCAAAGCTCCAATAAATATTTCATTTTTGGTTTAAGTATTGAAAGCAATCATGCACTGGGAAAATTTAATTAACAAATTTCATCACAAAAAATCCAATATATGAGAATTATCAGCCCGTTGCCAATTATCTTGAAGCATCTAATGAATAACATGTGGAGCCTTTACTTGTTGTACAATAAGGGAAATAATAGCCTACAAAAGGAGTGATAGTTGTTGAAAGAAGAATACCTTAGAAGGATAACTTCTTATAAAACACCATCTTCATTTGTAAGATCATCCTAAGCTTTGACCAGAATATTTTTTAAAATTTTCTTAAGAAGATGATTAAACTCTTGAAAGGCACTTGCTGTAGGAGGGAGCGTAACAGCATCATGTGTGTTGATCCAATGGGAACAACACTTGAGAAATTGAGAAGCAATGTTCAAATTTTTCCAAATAGCTTTCAAAAAGGTAAAACCCTTAATATTTAAAGACATATGAGAAATAATCCAATAGAACTAAGAGAGTTGTAGTAGATGGAACATAAGGCCAATTTGATGAAAGTGAAAATGAAGGATTTTCTTAAAAACTTCTTGTCCTTTCAAGGTGCAAAGAATCCATTTTGCATATAGTACCATAGCTTGGTTGTATAAGCTACAAACACCTAGTCCACCATATTTTTTAGGAAGACAACAAATATTCCATTTAACATGAACAAAGCCATGAGAAGAATTGGAGTTATTCCAAATATCATCATCATCCTAGCCTTGTTCCAACAAAATGGGGTTGGCTACAAGAGTTCCTTTTCATCATTTGCCTCTATTAAGAGCTAGATCTTTATTTATTTGCAAGTTTTTCAAATCATCTTCAATTACTTTTTTCCATGTCTTCTTTGGTTTTTCTTTCAGTGGCTTTTTTAGAATAATGATGTAGCAACCTTTTTTTTTACAGGGTTCTTATTTGATCTTCTTTGCACATGTCTAAAACATATAAGTTGCCATTCTTGTAGCTTATCTAAATGTAGTTATTCCAAACATAGTTTCTAATAGTTTTCTCCCACTTAAAATAGTTGCTCTTATTGGGGGAAAGAAAGAAAGAGTAATGAATACGAGATGAAGAAAGAATATGTATACCAACAATGAGCCTTCCAGCCTTCCAGCTAGGGACAAGTGCCATCTAGACCAATTGTCAATATTTTGTTGAACTTTTTGAACTAGAATTTACCATAACTATGAAATGTTAGGTATAATAGCTATAGGCATGCCAAAAAGCTTGAAAATCTCATGAGGTTAAGGCCACTATCAAGATGTACCCAATTTATTAAGCTTAAGAGGTCTATAAGAAGATCTAATGCCTTGATATTTGCTTCAATTAATTCTAGACCCCAAAAGCATCACACTATGATTGAATAAATTGATAGCACTATGAAGTTTTGTCTAATATTCTTTAAGAGTAAGAAAAGTATCATTAGCAAATTGATTTATACCTAATCTGCTTGTATCATTTGGAAGAGTAACATCTTAAATGATTTTTGCTTGATTAGCATACTCAAAGGCATATCCCAAAATACTAGTAGTAGTGATAAATAAAAGAAAACAAGGGGATAATCTGGTTTAACAAATTGTTGTAAGGGAAACTCCTTTGATAATTTTCCATTATCAAAAATTTTGGTAAATGACTCTTGAATTAAGAGAGTAACATGTCATATAACAGAGTCACCCAACTACATATGTTGAATATTTTTAAAAATAAAATACCATTCAACCTAATTATATGCTTTATCAAAATCTAATTTCAAAAGAAAGCATTGCTGATTATATTGTTCTACCCAAGACAAGATTTCTGTAATAGCTAAAACATTATCAAGAATATAATATCTTGGAACAAATCCAAATTAGTATCCATTAACAATGCTGATGTTATGTTGCTTAAGCTTGGTTGCCATAGCATGGATGATAATTTTATAGTTGGTACTAAGCAAAGTGATAGATATCCAATTTTTAATCAAAGTAGGATCAACTTTCTTAGGTATAAATTTGATGACATCTATATCAAGAATTTTTCCCAAGGAACCATTATTCATAGGCTCCTTATACATATAATAAAAGTCATATTTGTTATAGGGCCAAAAATAGTTATAAAATTTAACAAGAAATTAATTAATACTAGGAGCTTTTCCAATAGGCATAGACATCATTGCCTAAGTAAGATCTTCTAAGGATAGTAAGCTACCAAACAAAACACCAATATTATGTACAAGAACATATTGTAAAATGTCATTCATATTTTGATTATCCACTTCATTTGAGGTAAAGAGATGAGCATAGAAATTGAAGAGGTGATATTGAATATATTCATCACAAAAAATACATTCTCCATTAATAGTTACTGCATCAATTCACCTAGGAGAAGGTTTTCCTTTAAAAAAATTAAAAAAGTTCTTAATAGGTGTATCACCCATGCAAATCTACTTAAAGATAAGCATTAAGAGCTTTGTGATGATCTAAAATGGTTAAAGTATAGTACTTCTTATCTAAACACTTTTGGATGTGAACACTAAAAGGACTCTTGGATAGCTTTGTAGTAAGCATTCTAATATTGCTCTCAACTTTATTTCTAATTAAAAAGGTTTTTCTTTTAAACAACTTTCCAAGATTCTTGCATAGCATGATAGTTCTCTTAAAGGCTTGAATTCACCTGAAAATCCAACCTGATTCTCCCCCTAAACAAGGACAAATATTACTGTTTTATAAAAGAAAATTACAATAGACTTTATTGTCCAAAAAAGAAGTATTAAATATAAAAATTTATGAGCAATGTTGAGAAATTTATATGTGGTTATCTTTCAAATAACAAATAACTGGAGCATCATCAGATAATGTAAATTAAGAAAAAGCTTGAACAAGAGGATTCATTTCAAAATCTATAATAAAATAAGTTGTTGAAGGTATGAGAATTCTATTAATTCTTGAAAGAATTTTGGTAGCACCTAATCTTAAATTACTCCAGATAAACCATTACTCTTTCAAGATATCTATCCTATTTTCTATAGGGTCAAATAGTTGAGATCTTCATGTGATATGTTTTCAAAAAGCAAATTATTTTGAGAAATTGTAGGTACAAGCCTCCCACCTATTTTATCTAAATTAGAAGAAATGAAATTGAAATCACCGACCATAATAAAAGAAACTTTTTGTAGCTCATTTAAGATATAATCCTAGACATGATAACTCAATTTAGCATCATTAAGAGCATAAATTAAGAGAAATCCAATTAATTGTTCTTTAACAAACAAAACAATCAAAACCAGATTGCCTGACTCATCACAACTATGTTCAACTACTTGAGCTTTCCATCTAGGATGGAGTAGACTGACACAACCACCTTGCCATCTAGTATACTTATAAGTAAAGCACTTAAAACTTGACACCATATAAGAACAAGCTATAGAAAAGATCAAAACCTTTAATTTTAAGTTCTTGTGAACAAATAAAATCTAGTTTAACCTTTCTATTAGTATTGGAGGTGGAGGTTGTTGGAACTTTGAAATAATTATCATATAGGTATACCCGAAGATATATAGTCCAAATAGAACTTTATAACTCATCATTGCCTACTAGAAATGAACTCATAACTTGGAGATTTTATATCAAGATTCTTACCATGATGCTAAGACCTCATTATCTTTTTAATAGTATGAAAAATACAATGTGGTCATAGAGGATTGATTAGTCCTCTAACATTTCATGAAAATAACTTAATCATGAGATTATGAGGAAAGGATATGCTTAACATCTTGAAGAACCCCAAGTAATTGTTCATCCCAATTGCAATAGGGTAAGAAGTTTTGGAAGCATATTCAGAGGAAAAATTATACCCACTTCTCTTATATCCTTGAACTCCTCAAATTTGAAGAGTTCCATTTCTTGCTTACATTTTAATGCATTTGAATCCATTAGAAAATGAAGGACCTTGAAGAAGTAAAAAAGAACCTAATTTAATAGCCTTAGCATAAGATACTAATCCTACAACTTCTTTACCTTCAATTTTTTGCATAACTAGTTGAAATCGCTTTGCATCTATAGTTGATGTTGACATGACATTAGCTTAGAGTTGACTAGATGAATCAAAGTCCACATATATGTGAACTTGTTTGTGATTTGACAAGCTCCCAAGGGGATCAAATATTTGCACTTACTTTGTATAGTTTTTAACTATATCTTCCTTAGCTATTTTTTTTTAATTTCAGCTTGTACCTCTACTTTAGTAGCTTATTTTGCCTCTTCATTAGTAATGCATTCAATTTATTTGTGAATACAATGGTGCAATTGATGGCATTAATAACAAGATTGACAAAGTTAATTACCTAATTTTCTAAAGGATAAGAGACTTTCCATCGATATTGATAATAATCTTAATAGTGTCTACTAGTTCTTGGCATAAATCAAGGACAACACATACCCATCTACAAGATTTAGTTCAAATCCCTTTCATGGCCTTTGCACAAATAAGCTGTTGCAACTTATTGATAATATCTTTAATAAACATCAAAAGATTGGGTGGTAATCCTAGAAACTCAATCCACACAAGTAATGTGTTTGTGCATACTTCTTCAAGGTTCAAATCATTAATTGATGAAGAAACAATCAAATTCACCCTAGGTATATTTCATATCCCTTCTTTTAGAACTATTTGTTGTTATTTTGGATATGCAAACCAAAAAGAAAAAAAAAACCCTTTAAAAGATTCATAACATGGTTGTAGATAATATTTTTAGATTTCCAAGTCCCATTGAGACTTGATCCTATTATTCAATATAAATGGAGGTGGGGTTCAACCAATAAAATGCCCTAGTAAAGAAAATTTGCAAAATCCCCAACAACCTCATCATATACTAAATAGGAAGTAAAAATTGAAGCTTACTGTTATTACCTTTGATACGATCTATACTATTTCCTTCACTTATAGAACCATTTGTAGGAGTTTTTTGCATGAAAGTATTCATTGATTGATTTAGTGAAGAAGGGTGTTGTGGTAAAGAGTGTTGTAATACGAGATCCAACATAGCCTACCACAAAACTAAGCTAAGTAATATTGTGACCACCAAATGATCCAAAAAAACTAATCTCTTAATTAATCTCCCTCAAATTGAAAAACAATTTGCAGGTCATTGAAGAAATTTGACAACTAAAGATAAGTATTTTTGCCAATGCTAGAGGATAAAAGTAGAAAATAACTCATGTGGAATAGTTGATAGGAAATAAATAGAGAACATATGAATAATATGAAACAAAACAAAATGAACATGACATGTGGCTAGTAGGAAAAGTGTTTAGAAATAAAGCAAAAAATGAAATAGATCCAAAAAGCTAGATCTAGAAGAGAAACACTGAAAACATATCTAAAATAAATTTGCATTATACCATAAATAGAAAAGCTGAAATAAGAAAATCCATATTATGTGAGAGAAATTGGAACTTGTTGTGAATATTCTAGGAGTATACCAAAAATCATAGGCGTTTGACGAGGAGTCGTATTATCTCATTCTTTCTTTGATGGATGCACCTGATGTAGATATGATAAGAATATTTGCAAATTTCAAAGTTGATTGTGAAAAAAGGATGGAAAAAATTAATGTATTAACCTAATTCTAAGTAACTCTTTGTGTGTCAAGAGGACAACATGAAGAACATACAAATACATCAGTGGAGAAAACGAAGAGAGAAATTAGAAAGGCTAATATCTCTAGTAGGAGAACAACTATTTTGCAAAAGGTAGAGTCTTTGAAAAGGGGGTTTTTGAAATTGCTTGAGTTGCAAAAAAAGCTAATTACATTAAGTAGTAGAGATAGCTAATTGTGCTAGAAGCTAACCATTTGAAAATCCAACTAGATGCTAATAGATACCAACCCCTTTTTATTTAGGGTTATCCTCCTATTTATAGGCTGAAAATCCCTTGTACATTGCAAAGGAATGATGCATCAAGATCCATAGAATCTTCTAAAAGGTTCTGGATAGGAGAATCAATGTGTAGGTGATTATTATGAAAATTGACATAGGACATCAAAACAAAGATTGACATTGGGTGTCAAAGAGCTAATTTAACCAAAAGAGCTAAGTTAGAATCGACAGTGGAGATGATGCTAAACATTGAAACTGAAAGCTATAGAAAAAAAAACCAAAAATGATATTGCAAACAACATTAGACATCATTTTTGGTAAGAGCTAAAGATGAGGCTAGGAACCACATTGCAGATAACATAGAATGTCAAATCTGGGTTGTTGAAGATGGATTTGAGCTAAGATGCCATAAGATGTACTATAACTCTAACTTATGCAAAAAGGTCAAAGTGGATACAACATCATCCCGTCTTGATGGATACTAATGGAAGGTTGAAGGAGAATATATCAAGAAAAGACGTAAATTGGGAACCTACAAGAGGTTTTAACAAAGCAAGATAAATAGGGGAGAAGTCCTAGGATATCGCCAATACACCTATAGTGAAATGTTATGTCATAGAAGTGTGGTGTAGCTAGATCCTAGAAAGCCCACATATAAAATGTAATTATAGCACTTACTAGCCCACTAAATTCTTTCAATCACATCCTCACTAGATTGAAGTAGAGATACTTAAGTAACCTCACTACCACAAAGCATGAAAAATGAAAGTGATAGAGAAAGAAAGGTACATAGTGGAAAGCGAAAAGAGGAAGCAACAAAAGTAGGGGACAAGCATGTTAGGGATATTATCAATACAACAATGATGGGATGCTATGTCACAAAAGTGGAACATGGCTAGATTCCTTAAGCTAACCTATTTCTTATGTCACTCATATGTAGATTTCACACTCCTTACATCACTCTACACTCAATGCTCCCTCACTACATTGAGACAGAGACACTTATTCAGCCTCACTAATGCTCAATATAGAGATGAACGGAAATAGATGACGAGAGGGGATGAAAGGAAGAGAGAAATAGAGCATAGGTTAGTAAAAGTAATAGCATGTAAAAACCAATAGCAAAAAAATGAAGGGAAGAAAAGAAGATATCTCCCATACACTAGTAATGAGGATGGTGTTATGCTAAAGAAGTGGAACATGGCTAAATCCTTCATACTGTATGATCAAAAAGGATGCCATATATATTGTTGAAGTAATCCCTTCCTATCCCACTTAATAATATGCTCAATAATATCCTCACATAAAGTAATGAGATGTTCAATCATTCAAAAACCTCATCGATTATGCTAAGAACATAGAGTAGAATGGGATAGATATCATAGACAAATATGAAGAAAATAGTTAGAGAAATAGCAAAGTATGAGATAGAGAGGGGAAATAGATGTAAAATAATGCAAGAAAAATAGGATTTAGATAAAACTTGTTATCTTAATGTAGTATATATTCTATTGTAGTAATGAAGAACTGACAAAAACGCAAACTGCCACAAGGAGAACACTCATTCGGTCTTGAATAGTAAACAAGTTTAATGTTGTAAGTTAGCTACATGTAGTAGTGCTTTAGGAAAATTTTGTTGATAGGATCTAGAAATTGAAATCCTTCGAGAATAGATAAAATTAAGTGTCATTTTTTAGATTGAATCACTAGGAAAGAACCTTGCCAATTGGGGGAAAAATTTGTATATCTAGAGTTTAGAAATGATGAAGAACTAGATCATCCTCATGAATCTCTCTAATTGTAACATGTTTGGAGTGATGATGCTAAATATCTTCTTAATAATCATGTAGATGTCAAAGAGTAGGTTACTATTGTTCTTTAAGAAGGTCCAACTCAATGCATCGAATGTTGTTGTTGTCATGATCTGAATGCCAATCATGAAAAGCAACATGAAGAGATGGGATATAGAGTTTAATTAGTAAGAATTCCCTAAACCATAGGTTAGAAAGTATAGAGTATAACTAGTTGATGAGTGGTGAGGTACCCCTACACTCCACCATACGAAACGAGCGTACACGCGCGATCCGGTCGAACTCCGCAGACTAAATGCCTTAACGCCACAAGAAACACTTGGGGTTAATCGTTCGTTGTCTTCCCAGGCTTGCTTGTAAGTGTCACGGTGTATGGTTAAGCAAGTCTGAGGTATGTGATTTTTTTGGT